>DWHW01000009.1:0-16494 GCA_018248055.1 Zerynthia polyxena | reverse complement strand
TGCTTGGTTGCTCCCTCATATAAAAAAATATATTGTTTGTGTTCATATTTTTTTTAAAGCAAGTGTGTGGACCATCCTAACAGAACGAAAGTATTATTTTTGTTCGTTTGCCTTTGCCGTGACGTTCATACTGGATTGTTTGTCATCGCTTGTACGCATACTCAGGACGGAAACGACAGTTACAATTACTAGGAAATGATTAAAACAATTATTACAGCTCTTTCAAAGAAATTTCCTAATAATGAAAAAATATATAAACCATCATCAGGTCTGGCATTGTGTGCGAATCACGCTTAAGCTATGGATTTCCATTGGGGATGGCGACTATTGTGGGGGTTTTTTTTAAATACATTTACATCTACACTACACTAATCAATAAAAACTCGCATAAAAGAACATTTTGTGAATGTTAAACATAGGTGCTCCAGAAAGTCTGCAGTCTGTGATCTTATTCTCGATCGCCCTACCCATTATACGATTTGACAGACCTCATATACTGCTCACCGATGATCCTGCCAAGGATGATCCGATTGAGGCTATTCAAATTAAAAACATCCTAATTAGGATCCTATTATATAAAATCAAATCGATGACCAAGCATACCACTGCACGACTTCAAGATTTTGTAAGCTCATTCTGCGTAGATCGGAACAATATTATAACTATATCGGAACTGAATAATTAGGAAGCTGACGGTAGCCGGGTTAAATATGACATCAGGACATCAAACATCTCACTCCCCCGAGACTACGAGTGCTGTAAAGTATCCGAAACGTCAGGATCAAAATTACTAAAAATCAAAACTATGCACGATAAAATCCATAAATAACTGTTTTATTTCAAATATATAGTATTCGCGTAAATAGTAGAAGACATAATGTATAGCAATTATAGATTCCTTGGAATCGATTCAGTTTTTTGCCAGTACTTCTTACTGAAAATAAAACCTAACCTACATGCGTTTGTGTCATTCATTACAATATTAAAGGGTCTCTAATTGAAATTTATTTGCAATTCATCTGTGGGTATGTAAGCTACACTTGATAAATTACATCCATCTAATCATTTTGCAGCTTTTCACAAATCTACTGCTGAAGTGAGGCCAGAAGCAGCAGCATTCCATCTGGCATTTCATAATTTCTAAATTATTCATATTTTTCTATTTTTGCAGCAGAAATATTAGACAAAATTAAAACTAGTTTCGCGATAAACCCAAAAATAAAGTACCAAGCGGCTGAAGGGTTTGGGGGAGCTGTTACGGACGCAGCAGCCATCAATTGGAAGAGCTTACCAGAAAATATGCAACAATATTTAATCGAGTTAGTGAATATCACTATATAATTATGACTATGGCTATATTGCTATAATGATCTTTAAAATATTCCATCACCATATATTGAACCATTTCCTCATTATATCACCCTATATTGAATTATTTTCGTATGGCTGTCGGAAGTAAAGAATAGCGCAAACCCTAATGGCTACCTAAAGGCGACTAATGATCAAAAAGTTTAACATCGTATCGTCGACCTAAGAAAATCGGCCAACCCATCTCGTCCAGAGGGTGTCGTAAAAGTTGAAAGAGAGAAATATAAGTATCAGGAGATGGGCAGTAGCATCTTCCTGTAGTTCAACATAAAACTGCGGCTACCAACCCGCTTGCCAAGCGTAGCAACTATAGCAATTTACCCTCATTATGAAAATCTTTGGGTTAGACGTAAGCTCAGCAGTGAACTTATAACACTCTGAAATGATGATGACCATGATATTGAATCATGTACGCCGTTCAAATCAGCCAGAAAATTCCCATGGTCCATATACCGATATTGGCGGTGGAAAATATGATGATAATTAGAACACTAAAATTACCGCATGTCCAAGCAAGTGTGGCCATTATACCAAGAACTTGCATATCTTACCGTTGACGTTATAAAACTGATAGCTACTGATGATAGGAAAAAATAAAATTCTATAATGTAATAGGTAATATTATATTGGGTTGTTCTCACCAAACATTTGGTAAGAAAAAAAGAATTTATTTGACATAAAAGAGTTTTTTTTATTTAATAGTATGGTAATAATTTATACATAATCTCTTTCGCTATCCATTACTTTTGATTTTCTTTACTTAGTATGATTATGTTTTTTAGTAAATTTATTAATTGTTCCCAATCATCATACATGTTTCTTCTTATCATCCTCTTTAATTCACCAAAGCAGCCGTAGTCTAACGGCATTAAATCTAGCGAGTGAAGAGAGATGTGTCCAAAACTTATATTTTTTCTTTAAAAAAATCCGTAACTATCTCGCTTTTGTGCGGGTAACATGTGCCCATGTTATCTTGGAGGAGTACAGCATGAGTACATTTTTGTTGGTTCATCCTTTCTGGGATTTATTCATTTAGTATGAAACATACAATAAGGCAGTGATTTGTTTTTATTGGAGAGGGGGCAAACGAGCATGTGTCTCACCTGATAGAAAATGACTACCGCCGACCATGAATAACTGCAACAAAAGGGGAATCACAGATGCGTTGCCCGCCTTTTAAGCTCTTTTCTTGAAGGTCCCTAAGTCGTATCCATCCGGAAAAATTGCTGATGGCAGGCGATTCCATAAAAAGGTTGTGTGGGGAAGAAAACATCTAGTAAACCGCACAGTAGTGGACCGCCAAACATCCAGATGGTGTGGATGATATTTTGACTTTTTTCGCGACTTGCGACCTTGGAAGTTAGTGGCTGGAATTAATCTGAACAATTCCTCAGAGCACACCCCGTGTTCATGCGATAAAAGATACCAAATGATGCAACATCTCTAGGCAGCACCAGGGAATCAAGCCAATCAGAAAAATCTTGGCCGCCGAAGATTCGAGCTGCTCTCCGGTGGATGAAATTAAATTGAATTTGGGCTGTGGCACCCCAGTGCCTTTGGGCTGTGGCACTGGGGTGCCACAGCCCAAAGGTATTCCATGTGCGGCCGAAATTGCGCCTCATAAAGTAGTAGCCGATGTGCGGACATGAAATACTGTCCCGCTCTACTGAGCACGCCAAGCTTTTTAACTCAACTTTAGCCTTCCCTTAAATGACCGCAGAACTGCACGTCACTCGATATGTCGACTCCAAGAATTCGGATGCTGGCTGTGGCAGCAAGGGGAGTGCCCTGAAATTGAGTAGATACGACAAAGTGGATTTTCTTAGCGGTAAACGCGCATACTTGTGTCTGAGGACTAGATTGGATTTAGTGTAGCCCTATCCTAGACTTTTTTCAACAATGACTGGACTTCAGACACAAGTTTGCTTCGAAACTCGACGACATGATCCCCAGAAATATTAGCACGGCCAGTGTAAAAGGCATCACCAGTGCTGTCATCTGCATAATAATGAATGTTGCTTGTTTACAACATATCATTGATATGCAGACGAAACAACGTAGGTGGATAGCACGCAGCCTTGTGGAACACCGTAATTAACAGACATAGAATATCATACGCATTCAGTATGATCTTACACGTCTGGGATCCGCAGAGGCGAACTAATCAGTTGTGTCAGACCATTTGCCAAGACAAAATCGTAACAGATCTTCCCTCATGATCGGTTAAACGTGAACCATTCGGCGTGATGGGCGTTAAGATCGCTAAGGACCAAGGTCTCTGTGGATGGGATCTGTAGTAGCACGGAATCTGCAGCCATTTGGACGTGCTCGATGAGACAGTCTGTGTCGGTATTACCGCTACGGGACCTATTAAAGCACCCGTAGACGAGCGGATGGTTGTCGTTGTCTACGCGCTCTGACGTAAACACAAACGAGCGGAGAGGAAGAGCATGGCCGGCTTTGCCGTCTCCAGATGTTGTGGACGGCGTTGAGATTTGAATGAAGTTCCCTGATATTGCAGAAATTCATGTTTAGCGTTGCAGAAGGCGACGTAGTTTTGGTGCTCTGTTTGCCCCGAACAATTTTGGGAATGAGCGGAATTTTGCCCATCCCCAACGGGAGGGTAAATTTACAATTAATTCCACTATCATGTGATGGGCGGGGGAGGGGGGAGGTTGGGCCTACGATCACCTGCACTTACAAGACGACAACGCAGAAGTGAAAACTTTTTGATTAATCTAGTTACACATCGGTCATTCATGCTCTGTTACACGCTGTTCCCACATTTTTACAATAAAACTGAAGGGTGAATGAACTTATATTTTTTATCAAAAGGATTATCAATTAAATTCGTCTGAATTAAAATCCTGTATTAAAAAGAACCATTATCAATATTTTTATAAATTTAGAGAAAATAGTCTAAATCTATGATAGAAAATAGAGAATGAAATGATTGACATCGTTTTTTTTCTAAGATTTTGTTTCATGCATTGTTATATTTTTCATCAATTAGTTTGAATCACTTGTAGTTGTTTTGTTTCATACATTTCAATCCGACAGACTTAGTTTTGAATTTAGGCCTTTTTGAAATTCGCTAACCTGTGTTGCGTCTTATGCGTTTTAAGATATTACTCAACTTTGCTACTTTTATATTAGAATATTTTTTGCAATAATAGATGCATTAACTAATCTTTACCTTAAGATTTTTTAAATAGTCCAGGCTCTCCCGTAAGGTGGATTTGCCATTATTGTCACGCTTGGCAAGCGGATTGGTGATCCCAGTAACTTGCATAACTTCGACTCTGCTACCCGTCATCGGTCTGCTTAAATTTTTTGAGATGGTTTTGTCATTGCGCATTTTTCTTTGTCGCCTTTTACGACACCCACGGGAAGAATGGATGTGGCAAATTCTTACGGTGATACCACACTACAAGACGCATTAGTCTTTTTTTATTTTTGCAGTTCATACTTTAGTAGTAAGGGCTTGGAGTATAATATGCTTCGCGTGCCAATTGGTGGTTGCGACTTCTCAACTCATCCCTATGCTTACAATGAACTGCCCGAAAACGACAACCAGCTTTCGAACTACACGCTTGTGTATGAAGACTATAACTACAAGGTATTCGCTCTAACATTTGTAGATTCCTTTTGTTTTGTTGCGACTTTAAGAACATCGACATGAGATTTGTGATTATTAAAAACAATGGCTACACTGTTCACTTACGGTAATCTAAAATCTAAGTTCAGAAGCAATGTCGGAGATACGAGGAAATAACTACAAATTGAAGACGACACTTGAAGTTCGGACGCAATAATTAGTAAATACGACTAACTATACGAAGATACAAATATTAGCATATTAACACCAGAACTGCACGGCCGGGATAATTACGAGTATTGAGTTAATTTTCGACTTTTACCACTAATACTTTTTACCACTACCTTTTGCCTCTTCGATTTTACTATTTTTTTAATTTTCCTTTGCTTTATTTTTGAATGTTCTATAAAGAATAATAATTTCTAGATTCCAATGATCAAAGCAATAAACAGCGTGGCTACGTCACCGGTCCACATTGTCGCCTCGACATGGTCGCCACCCAAGTGGATGAAGACGAACCACAAATTATCCGGCGTTGGGCAGCTTAAACGCGAATATTTTAGAACATACGCTTTGTACCACTACAAGTGAGTGAAATATTTCATAAGTATTTAATGCATATAGTGTAATTTATTAATTTAAAGTAAAAATTATGAGAAGTTACTAAAAAATATGAGAACAATATATAGTAACTCATTTGTTGCAGATTTTTAGAAAAGTACGCCCAGGAAGGTGTGAACATATGGGCTATCACAACGACTAACGAGCCCATTAATGGCTACTTTGGTTTGGCCAGATTTAATTCGCTCGGTTGGTCTATAGAAAATATGGTAAGAAAGTATTGGAGAAAGTACCATCTTTTTTTCGGAATGGCAACCTCATCGCACGTGGTACACAGTCAACACACGAGGCTCTGGCGACTGAATTATGGCAGAATATGCTTCTTTATTTATTAAACCCAAATCCCACAGACTAGTGATGGGGAGCAGCACTACGATGTTTTCTTACATTATTAAGCATGTAATAAAGCGTTCAATTCCAGGGATCAGGGTCTGGTTACTCGTAAATCATACCATTGAACGAGAAAATCACTATTTTACGACGTGATTTTACCTTACTTACCGGACGAAACGCAGAAGCACAATATGCCTCTACGTGATGCCGGTATTCTGCGAGGTCGTGGTATTTAACCGGTCGAACCGGGAGTGATGAATAAATTTACTTTCTTGTTCTAGGCTGTGTGGATTGTCGACGATTTAGGTCCCATGATACGAAGCTCCGATTACAAGGATGTTAAGATATTAACCTGTGACGATCAGCGCTTCACAGTGCCATTTTTTTTCAACGAGGTGAGTGTTATGTAGTATTTAATATATTATGTTTAAGTTTAACATATAGGAAAGAATTTGCAAAATTTAAAAAAAAAAAATTGCTTTAATATAGGCACAATATGCTTGTAATATAGGAAGAGGATCTTAAAAATAGCAATGGCTTTTGGTAACAAATAGCGGTGATAAGCACCATGATAATTACTAGACCAAAATTAATTAAACCGATGATGGCCAGCAACATCTAAGGTGCAAGATTGCTGGAGAAAGATCGCCATTCCTCTTGCTAAATGTGGCAATTGTGAGAAGGGCTCCTTATAGGATAGGCCTAAGTCTAGTACTGTACTAGACTTTTTACAGATTGTTAAACTAAGGTATTTTTATATGCTTCTACCTCACCTGCACGTAATGCCTTCTGTATAATAAATAAAGCTCTGGCAATTATGTGTGATTATCGGAACTAAAGAATTGCAGTTTGTGATGAGTTGACATATCATATTTAAAGCTGTACTGATAAATATTATACATCGATCTTTAGAAAGAGACACTCGGCTAATTACGACTCCGTAGAGCGTTATCTCTGTCGCATGAAATGCTAACAATTCGGTATCTATTAGGACCTATTAAAACAATTATAATCTGCTTCTTTTGATAATTATTTTTATAAATTGTATAAAATTCACCAAAGTTTTCTTAATGTGTTGTCTTTGAGTTGGTGTAAAATAAAATAAAAAAACGTATTCACATCATGTTCACGTATTTATTTATTTATTTATTTTAGAAAGTTACGTATCGTAATATTTATCGCCGGGCACTGTACACAATTATTGTCAAGTGTGTGGATCCAAATGCTAAAGCTACTATTCGTCAATAGTTGGGTGAATTAGTATTTAAGATTACTGCGGTTTATGTTGTTGTCACGTTAGCCGCCTGCTTAGTGAATCAGGAGATCCAAGTTCAAGCTCGAGAACTATTTTTATCGTCGGTTCGATCACTATGCTAACCGGCTTACTACCTGTTGTTTCAAAGATACGTTTCGGATTCAAAGGTGTAAAAATAAATTTCTTTTCTCTGAGCGTTCGATACTTGATCGTGGTCTGGTTTTTTTTATTTTTATTTATTTTTTATTTTTCTCGTTGTTATTTTCTAGATATTGCGTAAGAATCCAATGGCACTGGACTTCATCGACGGAGTCGCTGTGCATTACTATGCTGATAAACTGGTGCCGGCGGCTATTTTAAATTTTGTATCGAAGACGCATCCTGATAAATTTATACTGGCTACGGAAGCATGTCAAGGTAATATAATTCTACTACTAAATTAGTAACATAAATTAACGAATTAAATGATATTTATTTAATACTCATAAAATCAGCAATATAAAGAAGTGCATAAAAAGTTAAGTCTCCTTATTCGCCTTTTTTTACAATTATCTGTATCCGACAGGTCGCGGACAAATATTAAAAATGCCGAGCCAAAAATACACCCATCCGCATGCTTAGCAATTCCCCCATGGAAGATATCAATCTCCACTTTGTGAGACATTCATAAACTTTGGATTTATCGGGGATTCAAGTCCAGGACCCATAGCTCAGTAGTCAAGTACACTAACAACTAAACCATGCGCTCGTCTACACTGTGTAAAACCGTAGAACAGTTTCTTATCAAAGTATCTTACGTTTCCTAGCGCAATACGCAGATTAGATTCCAGAATAAAACAATTAAATAGCCTACTGATAATTGCTTCTTGTCTAAGTGTTTGACGCTGATATAAATCTAAGCCGATATCTGGTAATATTACCGCCAATCCGCCTGTTAATCGAAACGATTATAACCAATTCTGCAATTGGAAAAGGCCCATGCTCCAACATTGGAATTATATATTCTATTTATAGAGAAGGAGAAGCTTCATTTAAACTAAAAAGAAGGGTTCAAGTGGTAAAATGAGGTTAGTCCGATCCAAATTTATAAAAAAAAAATTCGAATCTGTAATAATATTGTTTTCTTTACATTTACAATTTTTAAATCAGGTACTTACCCCTGGCAAAAAGAAAAAGTGAAATTCGGATCGTGGCCAAGAGCAATCGGTTACATAGCAGATATATTAGAGGTAGTTATAATTTGAGTTTAATATATTAGTTTACTGAAGATACTTGACAGAAACTTTATCCAGGAATGTTTATTAAAATCCACCACTAAAAGACGATTTCCGCTGTAATCTCAGCGAACTCTACTGCTTATATTAAAAAAGGTTTTTTAAGCGATGAGGATTGATAATGCAGTATCATGTGTCACGCAAACAGAAGCACCCGATCTTAAATTGTCTCCGTAGAAGTAAGACTGAGTCCAAGTTTTTTGACCATTATCTATCGATGAAAAAATGTTTCAATTTCATTATATCTCTAAGGCCTTGTCCGCACTGGGATATTTCACCCCACGTTTTTATTCCCGCAATTCTGTAACATATTGAAACTTATAGAAGTAGCTGCACCGGCGTTTAAAGCTACACGCAGGACAAATATCTGTGATTTGATGCAAACTGAACGCGATGCCAGGCGGATTTATTTCCGTGGGAATGTATTGTAGAGTATAAAGAAGTTAGGGCTATGCCCGCACTGAGAAATAAAATTCGCGCGTTTTATTGAGTCGTGCACCGGCGCTACTGGCAGGTGTCGCGCGCTTCGTCTCCCGCTCGACACTGTTGCCAACTTAGCTACTTTATAGCTAGATCTACCAATTTTTGCAAACCTATCAGCTACAACTTACAAACAACTGTAAATCTAAAAGTTTTAAGTAATTTTTCTAGCAACTATAACACTGCCACTTTTGTCCATAGAGAGTAGTAGAAATAGGTAATTTAACGAATATACATGAGCCGGAGATCAGCTCACGGTTCACTGCGAATCGGTTCACAAAACAGCTCTATATGTACTTTCGATTTTAATTAACGAATCTGCGACTAGGATAAAAAATAAACAGATATATCAATGATTATATTGAAATAACAATGAGCTGATAATATGTGAGCTGTGAACTGCAAAATTTGTAACTAACTTCATACAATCTCGCAGCTATAGGTACACTACTACAAAGCGCAACGATGTGTGCGTGACCGCTCACCGACGGCTTCACGAACACGTCACCAGTTGAAAAAAACCAGCTTGATCCGGCTCTGCCAGTTGACAAACTCAGTATGTGGATAGCACGTAATAAGTCATTAAATTTTTGTTACATCCTGTTTTATTATAACACTATAGTGTTTAGTATTTATTACACAAAAGTGTAAATATGACTATTTTGTATTTACTGTAATGTTTATGAATAATACTAGAAAATGTAAAAATATATCCAATTTCACGTTTCCAAAGGACCCGACTAAGGAAGTGTATATACTTATATATTAATTAACACTTAGCTGTTTGTATTCTGTTCTATAAATCATGTTGGGTTGAGAGATTACGTGAGAGCTTCGCGCCAATATCGTTAAAAATTATAATTTTATCAAAAGTTGTATTTTTTAAGTCACAAGATGCCTGATGCATAAGACTGTGAACTTTAACACGTTTAGATGTACCGTTAGAAAGAAGCTACACAAACGGTAAATTCTCAACATTATACAATATATAATTTAATCTACGGCAAATGGATCCCAAGCACCATGACGGTTACATCTGTCGTGTTTGGGTTCAAATGTTAAGTTGTGTGTAGGTTCAACCGAAAATTCGAAGGTCTGGCTATAATCCGATCTATGGTTAATGAATCTCGGGCAGCATAACGGTTACATCTTTTGAGTTTGGGCTCAAATGTTAAGTTGTGTGTAGAAGGTTTCACAGGCGGATATTTGAAGGTCTGGTGATAATTCGATTCAAGTTTGAACTCAAATGTTTAATGTCAAAAATCGAAGAAGTTTTCAAAAAATATGCCTAGGGTAAGTCATTTGTAATATAAATTGTAATAAAAATGTAATCTTTCACTATAATTTGATTTCAACAATAATTAATTCATTTATTTATCCTCATGTGACAACTCTATCAAAATAGGCGTATATTTTGAGCGCTTAATTTATGATATGTAGTGCTGAAGTGATAGTGAAGTGATGATGATTTCTTCTCTAGTATTTTTAACTTCTAGCAACTTTTTGCGGTAAAATATTCGGTTAATTTGGCAACTTTTTGCAAAAGATCTGAATACAGAACACTATCTGTTATTAGCAACAGTGCCGCTCGATTAGGGGCACAGGAGATACCAGAAAATGATGACATTGATATAGAGCAATTAATCGCTAATGCACAGGAGACCTCCCGTATGGAACAAATTTGATCCAAAGTCTCGAATGATTTAATAGTCTGAAAAATTTTTTACTGTGTTTTGGCAGCTCTTGGTGTTTTATGTACAAAAAACCTTTTGTAGGTCTCAAGGCCGTAAATGGGTGAAACCAATGTTCTAGACATCTTTTGATAAATCTATCACGCTGCCTTCGCCGTAGTATCAGGTAAATAACAAAAAATCTGTTATCCATTTTAGACGTTCGTCTCAGCCGGGAACTGACTGCATCGAACTAATAAAAATCGTACGAAATTTTATTTGCAGTGCGTAATAAGTGTATTTCCGATTACGGAATATAATATGCGAGAATAAAAAAACGTGAGATTAAATACCGCGGTACGTACAAGGCCTTAGTATCCTCTATCCAAAGAAATATGCGATTTGCAAATTGACTTTCAATTTTATCCGGAGCCATAGTAACTTTTAAGACTGTTGCTCTCCATAATAATTTCATTGTAAGGACTAACATGCATTTAATACCCATAGCTGACGTAAATACAATTTGCAGTGTGCAGTTTAATACATAGATACACTAGCAGATTCTAACGCCAATACCAGACTGCCAGATTACCTACTCAGCGGCAAAGTACACCATGATCTATGAAAAATATCATGAACACCATCTCATGAGATGATCATGAGGTCCGATATCCTAGTCGGTAGTAATCATAGCTTCTAAGTTGAAGGTGTTAGGGTTGGAATCCCTGGTGTAGGGGAAAACAATTGTTTCATGAATTTATATATTTGTACCTGTTTTAACAAGTTTTCCTAGGAGAGGTGTTGCCTTAGTTCTGTCATTTGCTTCATGAAGCTTTTAAAACATTTTACAGGACTTAAATCACAATGTTGTTGGATGGATCGACTGGAACCTGTGTCTTAACATGAAAGGTGGCCCGAATTGGGCTAAGAACTTCGCAGATTCAGCTGTCATAGTGAACGCTGCCAATAAAGAGTTCTATAAGCAGCCAATGTTTTACGCAATGGGACATTTCTCCAAATTTATCAAACGTGGCTCGCAGAGGATCGAAATCAAAGAGAAGAAATCGTTTTTTACAAGATCCGTCAAAAATGTTGCATTTCTGACACCAGATGGCACTGTCGTGGTTGTTTTGTTGAATGAGTAAGTATAGACCATAGGTTTTTTCATACCTACACTTTTCTTTGCATATTACACTCCGACTGGGTGGCTCTATATTTGTGTGGATTTTGGACCGATCCACCACGCTACTCCAATGCAGGGTTCCGCACAATGCCATACTTTACCGCCGAGCACTTATGAATTCAGCACTTAAAGTAGCAAACAACAATTTAAGCGGTGTTAGCACCAGATTCGAGCCCAGGTTACTTGCGTAATATTAAAAATTAAGAATGTGCTCTGACCGTTGACCGGTGGTGTTGCTAATGGTTGCAATATGCATTTATATGGGCTACGTTAAGGCTGTTGGGATATTGGGAGAAGAGACGAGAAATATGATCTTGTAAAGTCCGGATACAGATGACTCGGTGTCAGCACTCAAAACACTGCCTCTTTTAGCAGTTTTTAACTACCACCAAATAAAACACATAAAATTTAGCATCAAAATAAACTTTCTTTTAGATCAAATGGGCTATTCATGACAGTAAAAGCTTTGAATATCTGATGACAATAACATTCTACCTTAATGACTAAAATAGATGACTTAAGTAGATTAAAACTAAATATAATATTTAATAAAAGTCATATACAAGGAACTTATTTTACTCATTGGCATAATGGAATTAATTTGTGCGTTAACAAATTCGAGTACTGTTAAAAACAAAAATGTATTTATTAGAAAAAAATATTTTATAATTATTTGATCAGCTCAATGAAAATATCTATATAAATACAGCATAAAAGTCCCTAAGTTTTATTATTTTTTATTAGGTCATATTTTTTATTGTTCACTAGTTCAACGTTAACATTTAATAATAATTATAAATTGTGTGGTACGCCGGTACCTTATACTTACTATAGTTATGGTTATTTATAATTACAGTGTGATAGCAGCCTAAGAATCTGCTACTCTTTTCTTCCCGTGGATGTTATAAGAGGCGACTAAGGAAAATGCCATTTAAATCTCATGGTTACTGATAGTTGTTGAAATAACCATCTCAAAGAATCATATCACCTAAGACACTGCTGCTTATCATCAGCAATTGATGATGCAACAGTGTCTTAGGTGCGTTAAGTCTGGAACTGCGATGACTACTCTGCTTGCAGAGAGTGGCGATTATGGCAAATCCTCCTTTGGGGATTTCCCTATGTTCTGCAGTGGATTACTTATAGGCCGTTTAAGTGAAGTTGAAGTTTATGAGAAATACTGAATAATTTATCCTGAATCGACTGTAATGTGTTATTTGTTTTGTTTTTATTTATAATTTTCATATTTACTTACAATGTATAGCTATTTGTGAAAACTTTTGATTATCTTATTTCGTAACTTACACGTTGTTATTATAAAAGCTGTTAATTTTTGTATTTTAATAATGTTCACTCATTAGTATAATATATTTATCTTCAGAGGTGATACCAGAACTGTGAGCGTAAAATGTGGAAAAAGTAAAGCAATCTTGCAGTTAGAAGCCGAATCAGTTACTACAATGGAGTTCTACTGCGATATGTAGATATTTAACATACTTGTTTATACATTTATATTATATAAGAAATTTATTTCTTGTACTCTTACAATGACTTAAAATGTGGCGAATAAAAATCTACCATCCCCGTTTTTCCTTCCTTCTCTGAATCTGTGAGTTATTAAAAACATTTAACAATGTAGGTGGCATGGTGCAGCATTGTTTCAAGTTTATTCCAAAACTTTAAAGTATTGTTAGAAATGTCTCTTTTGTATTCTATTCATTCGTTGGATGAGCTCTGGATGTTTTGTATAAAAGCGAAACCTAGACTCGCGTCATACTGGCAAAACGTATTAGTATTAAAAATAATAGAGATGAAAACCAGGTATCAAATACTTATAAGGCCTGTAGTACACACGCGTCATAGGTTCTTATCAAAACGCGTAACGTTGGCACTCGTAGTTAAAACCAGTGTACTAAATACACTTACGTTCAAATATTTACTTAACAAACGTTTATTTTTGTATTTCATTGATTTTGCGTACCCATTAGCCGGCGGAGTTATAAGATTTAAGAACAATGCTTAAATCCGACTAGAATTTATCGCCCATACTTCGAAGAGAAGCCCTGGTTTTAAAACCTGTAAGTAACGTATATATTATTTAGTCCTTAACTTTATTAGAATGTATATAATAACGTTACGTTTCACCTTCAATCGTATGATTTAATATTTGATTATCTTGGTTTATTATATTTCTTTAGCAGTATATATTCTGCTTATGAGTACAGTTTCAATAAATTCCAATTTATATTTTTTTAAATCTCATTTTCTTAGGAAGAATTGTGCCTCCTGAGGCGTCCAAAATAAATTTTTACTTTATTATGTCTTTTATTTGTGACTAACTTTAGCACATTTTCATAAATAAAAGCTGCAACATTATACAATATGGAAAAAACAAGAGAAGGTAATTTGAAATCATTTAAATTTTTGTTATTAAATTCCGATTGCTTATTTTCTATTTGTATCAAACTTCCATATTCAACCACGAGGTTCTCCCTGAGGGTCAATCGATTACTGCTAAACTCTACTCGATGCAACTCGATCGAATAAACAACTGACACAAATGTACAAAGCTCTATCTGAGAGTAATATTAACTACTGCATCGGTGTTTCAGGAAACGTTGCGATATCACACCTCATTATTTTATAAAGGGCCCAAAGAGCAGTCTTAAAAGCTCTTATATATCTACCTTATCGCACTTACCTGACACAAGTAAACGTGTTGAACAAAATTAAGAAACATGCAGACAATAAACTCAAAAAAATTATAAATACCTAGCTTAGTGAAATGGATTATCAGGATGTTAAAGATGTTAAACACACGTAAAATATATAAAACATCACACATAATTGCTTATATATACACACACAAACAAGCACACACGCACGCACACGCGCACACGTTCACTTGATAAGTACGTGGATAAAATATTTAATAACAATTATTTATATTATCTTTCTTTAACTACATTACTAAGTGACATATATGAACTGCACAAATAAATGGGGGAAGACGTTGATTCCTGAGACACAGTTTTAACTAGGAATCAGCGACTTTGTAGGTTATTAGTAACCAATTAATAGATTCGAGGAGCTAAAAACATTTAACTTTTAAGTAATAACATATTTTATGAATGCAGTGATGACTAAATGAAACATTGCAAATATTTAAATCTAAAGCTAAAGACAAACCTAGTGGTGAAAATGACATTGACGGTATTGATTTATTTAAGAAATCGGGGCTTTAAGTTGCATTTTCCAGAAACCAGTCCAATAATCCACTGACCTGTTACAATATCTTTTTTCTGATGCCTTAATTTTAACATTTCTAAATACAGAAATAACGCTAAGAATATTACTACCATTGCAAATGTTAGTGGCATTCGAGGAAAAGTCCTTCATAAAGCTAAAAATTCTAGAAAACTATTTAAGACAACAACGCACCTACGTTCGACTATACATGGAATTTAAGATACGTTGGATACGCGAAAATTAATAACAGCTTTTGCAATCACAAAGGCAAGAAGAATTAGATTTTTTTTATTTAATTTTAAGTTTACGAGTTGTATTTCTACATTATAATTTATACTTATATCTTCCGTGGTCGTGGTCGTGGAGCTAAAAAAATATAGTGTAAGTCCTCCAAGGCCTTCTCTCGAATATTTCAGAGAGCTTTGGATCTGAGAAGGGTCTGACAAGCTGGTCTAGTGTGGGTTGGTAGACTTCATATGTCCTCGAAAATACGTTTTTTTTATTATTTCTGACACGTGCAAGTTTCCTCACGATGTTTTGAGCACGTGTCAAATTCATTACTTAAAATTGCTTTTAACAGTTTTCGTAGTGCCAGCACCGGGGTCGAACCCAGGTTACTCGCGTTCTTTGAAATTAATACTAGCTTCTAACCTACTCGGCTATCACATGATGCCACTGTTATTAGACAACGGAAGTTGTAGAAACGTCGCGTTTAAATTAAACTGTAAAAATACATAAATTAAACGCGACACGTGTGTACTTATTGTAAATATAAATATGGTATTTGTCTTTTTTCATACTCTGTAAGTTGCTATCTGAGATTAAAGTGCGCCTTACTAGCTAACAAACGAGGCTTTGGTAACCAAAAAACCAATACCAGGTGTGTTGTCGGAGGTATTTTATTTGATTTTTATAAAAATGATTCAATAAAAAATCAAAATATCGTAAATAAAGTCATATGTCACATGCCATTCCAGGCGCTACATGGTCTGCTGCTATCTCTGGGTCTTTGCATGTTGCCATAGTAAATGAATTGTCTACTATCTTTTAATGGCTTTCGTCAATTTAAAACATGTTTTAATAGTAGAAGTACAGACGTAGTCAACATTCCGGACTTAAGTTTGAGCGAGATTGAGATGGCCCTCAAACAACTTAAAAACGCCAATGCGCCGGGTGAGAACGATATTACAGTTGAGGTACTAAAACCGGTGGCAAACCGATTCTTGTAGTTCTTTAATATTGAAATATATAATAAGAAGCTGTTTAATTCCGTGCGTTACGCCGGGCGTGTGTAACACACGTAAGTGTGGGGTAAAAGCGAGGTACTATTCTTCAAGAAAAGGGATAACTGTCTATTGAAGAACTATAATCCGATATCGCGATTTGAAGCGTGGTAGAGCCAAGCGGCTGCTTTGCTGCTGCATGAATGGGCCGGCTCGACCGGATTAATACCACGGCCTCGC
>DWHW01000008.1:0-17030 GCA_018248055.1 Zerynthia polyxena | reverse complement strand
ATAAAGATGAAACTACTAAAATAAATGCGCACAGCAGGCACAAAATCTCAAAACGAATTGCGCAGCGAAAAGGTTAAATTGGATTGCTGCAATAAAAGGAAACCGACTCAGCAATTGTGCTACAGCAGTATTGCAGTAGCGCTGATATTTTGTTGGTACTTTCAAAAAAAAAAAATACGATCAGCCGCCGTGACTAATGAGGCTGCCAGGGACTGGGGCCATTGTTTTATTATTTTAATTCATAGAGGGTTCATGTCATAGTTGCCACTCCAGTCGAGCGGGTTGGCAACCGCAGATTTTGCAGTTGCGCTTCTCCTGCTATTTATATTTCCCTCTGTCAGCTTTTATGACACCCACGCTACTAAACGGGATACTAGATTCTGTTATGCTGCCATCATATGGTAGAAGTACAGATATTACACCTTTTTTACCACTTGTAGCCTTGCAACAGTCAGTAACTGTCGTAAGAGAAGACTTAGAGAAAAGGCTTGAAAAATCGCAATGGCTACCGACATTTAGCGGGATGTCCATAACCATCTTGTAAAAATACCAGACCAAAACTAAGTAGACCGAGGACGGGCAGCAGCGTCGAAGATGCGAGGTGTCTTGGACTGCCTTCACCAATCCGCTTGCCAAGCGTGGCCATAATGTTAAATCCTTTTTATAGGCGAGACCTGAGTCCTACAGTGAACGATTTACAGGTTGTTAACGTAAGGTAAGGTAATAGTGAATAGACAAATTGTTTACCTTTATGTAAAATATAAACAATACATTTTACCTAGATCTACACAGATAATGCATTTATGTTCTAAACACATGTATTATATATAAATAAGAAAAGTAACCATTGAAATCTTTATTTATTTCAACACAGATATTCTCCTAACGCCTTAACCTAATACATTAAGACCTTGTTTTCACTAATACTATGCATCTTTAAGTTATTTAATCAAATTAAAAGGAAAATATTGTACTACCAGATGCATTGTTAAATCTAAGTAAGATTATCCTAAGAAATTCAGCTTCAATCTTGTCTCATTAAAATAAAAGCTGGCAGTTATTTAAAGAAGATTCGAATAAGGTTCATTTTACTAGACTTTGTATTTTTATAGCTTATTTATTGCGAGAGATTTAGTGTGGGACTTGAAATGATACCGATTAAGATATTTTGATTTTATTTATAACATTAATGCTGGCCTAGTTAATAGCTGAATACCTTCTGGGATTATTTACAAAGATGATAGCGAAATTAAAACGAATACCAAAATAATTTTTGCTTGTTGATTCGTTCACGAATGAAGCGAGTTAAATTCACGGTATCGATCGGGGAGAATGGATATCGATATCGATTACATATCGAAGTTATTGATAAATAAAAAAATTTGATTCCTAGCTAATTAAAATGAACCCTAGTATTACTTTACACGACAACCTAGGCATAACAACCGGTACTGAACGAAACCCAAATGTTAACCACGGTTTGAATACGGACGAACCTATGATTCCCTGTGTAGATGTAACAAGAGAAGTCACATCCAATGCAGTGGAATTAGATGCGTTAATTATGGTACTTACTTACTGACGTTATTCGAACGAGAAGGCATAGACTTGATCTTGTGGCTGTGATGTCCGTAAGACAACAGTAAAGCGCCCCACAAATGGAAACTATTCAATTCACTATTGATACGCCCGAAATCGACATGCTATTGTAGAGCATTCTGTATGAGATACACGGCAAATATTACAAAGTTTTGTTTTTATATATGTTCTTTCTAAATATCTATCTATATATAATCAGAATAATAAAAATTAATTAAAAATGATATTGATTTCAAAACCTTGTTATAAATATTCCCTTTAAAAATTTTACAGACACCTGGATACATAACTTAATTATTTTTTGAATTCCTATTTTAGATTATTGAATTCCGAATTCCAAATACATCGTTTTTATTCATAATGACTGTCCAATTCAAGCCAAAATCTCCAAACAAAGCGATCAATCCCCTGTCCTATAGCCAATAGGTCAGGTTTTTCGCTTAGTCGACTCTATACTTACAATAACATCGGTAGATTTTCTAATTCCGTACCACCACACGGTATAATATGTACTATATAGCTGCTTACTTCGATATCCATTCAGTTTTTACTGAAGTAAGCAGCTATTTATCGGGAAGGTTTTCATAAAAGTTTTAAATTTATATATTTTTAAAGAAAAAAGAAAACGAGACGGGAAAATTAATTCTTCCTTTATTAGCTTAGAAAAACCTGATTAATTAATTGCAAATACATCGTAGAAAAATAATCTCGTAACTTATTCTCTTCTCCGAACAGATTCATGGCGGATTCATAGTCATCATAAAAGCTATTTTAATGGACCATGGACGTGTTATTGCCCAGTTCGAATATGGCGCCCAGGCGATAAAACTGTTCTAATCTTTCTCACTAGTTATTCATTCTTTCTTGAATTGGCAAACGGCAAACTCTTATGTTTTTTTTTTATTAAGGATCTTTTAAATTGAAATGAAACTATTATTTATGGAACTTATTGCATTTATTAATCAATATTATTTTTGCTTTTTCTAATATTTATACTTATCGTTTCTTATATTTTACTTTTATAGCATTTCGATCACGAGAGACGAATATGTAAATACTAATACTGGCCGAGGCCTGGAATCAATTATTTGTAGTTCTTACAAATACTTGTCCTGCGCGGGAATCGAACCCGCGACCCGTAGTGCCGCAGCTTCTGTCTGTATAATTAATATCTTCTTAACGTTTCATACCGATTCTAGTGGCGATACAGAAATAATTTTTATTCAGCTAATACTGACAATGATATTTTATTAATTAATATCTTTTTCTGAAAATCTGTTTTCGCAGTTCTCTATGTTGGCTATGTTGGTAATTTTTTATGAAGTTTACATACATGCTAAATGCATTCCAGCACCCTATCATGACGACCTGTAGTTGCAAACATATTCATGCTATTCATATTTCAGAATCCGGGCTCAAGCTACAACTCCCTTAGCCTGCGTACATCTTACCTGGCTTCCGACACTGATCGTTCGCTTGCTGTTGCAAATGGCGTTGCTATATGTCAGCGCGTATGTACTTTGTTCTCTATTGTTAATGAATTCGTGCAGCCCCCGCCTTTAAATGCCGGCGAACATCTTTTTCTCGAGGTGGAGCTATTCGTACATCACTCAAAAGTTCTTCTAGGTGCCTATTACTGTCCTTTCATTATTATTAGCCCGAAAATATTAGTTATACAATAAATATATCTTGTCTCCCTGAGATTGTTTTCGATGGCACTAATTTTAGTGCACAGAACTTGGACAAATATCGACAAGAGTCTCTCCTGTTGTCTTTAACTGCAAGAAATTTGTCGTCAAGTTTATGCATCTGTAGGGGTCTAGCAAATATTGCACAAGCTCTTCTAATGTCAATTTTAAATAATACCGATGTGAGCTATTTGTAAGCGCTCAAGTTTATCTAGTTGGACTTCGGTAAAATCTACCGAAGCCCTACTAGATAAACTTGAGCGACTTTAAAATTTTTGTATCAAATTTGTATTAGACTTACGTAATTCTAACCAGATTTAAATTAAGAAATTAATCATAACCTAAAAAATTGGATTATTGGCATTGACTTGCAGATGCCACTAGATTTCGACGACGAGCCTTCGAGTCCTCGAGGAGTCTTTAATAACACTGTTTTTCGTCATATTTTCTTATATTTTTTTTCTCATTCGCGTACCACAGAGGTCTAAAGTGAACTGCCCGCTAGTAGGAGCATTATATATAGGGCCGAAATGTAATGGTCATTTCACTTTATATTCTGAATATTACAGAATCGTTTTACATTTTATTCCAAAACTTTTATTCCAATCAGTATAAAATCCTGTGTGATAGAAATAATAGCTGCGATCTTCGACGCACCGTGACGTGTCATGTAACGCGGAGGTCGCGGATGCAAATCCCGCTCGTGTCAGTAAATTTTAAATTAGTTTGCTTTCTAACAACAAAGATAGAATTCGCATTAAAAATAATATGACAAAAGGGTTAATTATATAATACCAGACTAAAGAAAAACCATCAAAACACTTTCGATCAAAAATTCAATTATAGGGGTTTACATAGATGTGGAAAAAGCTTAAAATTTAAGGCTCTAGAAGCAAAAAATTATATATTAAAACACTTCAGAGAGGAGTTGATTCTAAATGATCAAAAATGTTAGTAGATCACCACTGTTGACTTAATATTACCTCCATTAATAACTAAAAACTTGTGATATTTAATTAACAACAATTAAATTAGATATCAATTTATTTATTTATAATTATACAATTATAATTTTGACGTTACATAATATAAAATTTCATTATTATACAGTTATTTATTGGTATCGTTATACTCTCATAATAGATTATCCACCTTTATTGACATTTAACAAAGGAATAATTCAATTTAGATAAATATGCTGAAACAAGAATTTGATATTCCATACGTTAATCTCATTTACGGAAATATATTATCATCAATTTTCACCATTTTAGCGTGTTATAAGTCCACTGCTGAACATACGACTCCCCCGAAGACGCTTGGCGAGCGGCTTGGCAACTGCAGTTTTTATGGTGTACTACAGGCAGAAACTGCTGCTCATCTCCTGATACTTATATATCCCTCTGTCGACTTTTACGACACCCATAGGACGACACAGGCTGACAGATTTATTTATATCGCTGCCATACGTTAGCAGCAGAGATGTTAGACTTTTTGACCACTGGTTGCCTTCGACTCCACCTTTGGTCAGATAGTGTGGCGTTATTCTTTAATTCCGATAGGGTATACATATTTTATTTTAATATTTTTGTCAATATTTGAGATAACAATATGTAAATAAATTTGTTTCAATACATAGACATCCGCATTTATTTCAGTTGTTGATTTTAACAATTATCATCAGATTATTTCAAATTTTAATAATAAATTAAGAATATTTTCAAATATGTTTTGGATGACCTTTTATGCAATTTAAGAATGCTATGAATAGTTAATAATAGATTGTTACAAATGCAATTAAATGATTACCTTTGTAACGACTTATTATTAACTATTATACCCATGTGTATTTAAGGAATAACAAGGGTTTACACTCGTTTAATTCCTTAAATATTTAACTTAGGGATTTATTAAATAATATATGCCTATAAAATAGTATAATCTAATTCTAAGACAAAATATATCATCATCGAATGAATAAGAATTTACATTTTACTTCACTTTATAAAAATAATACACATACACAATTATTACTTTCGCACTGCTCGTTTTCAATTCACACTTCCAAACCTAAAAATGTTCCAAAACTAAATAAAAGGATGAAAAAACAAAATCATATGCGATGGAAGCTAAATCCAATCATGTTCTATTTTAAAAGTCAGAAGTGGTAACTGCTTGACCCTTTTGAATCTAAATGTTATATAGCTTCAAAAGGGTAAAAGGGTATAGTAGTAATAAACAAGGCAAAGGGTATTGACGTAATGAAAGAAAATTGGAAGCTATTGGGTCAATTGCAGAATGATCGTTACCCTCATTTATAATTTTGTGATATTTGATTCTTGAGAAAAATAACTATTTACCTTTCGGATCTTTCATGACAGTGTCCGAAATACTAGAGTAGCATAAAGCTGTCTAAATTACTCTGCTGAGTAACGGCCTCCACTCTGTATTTGAGAGAGGTTCGGAGCCGGGAAGGACCCAGAGGTGTATTATAATTTTATATAAAATAAGTTATATAAATAAGTTTGATTTCCTTCATGATCGATCACGGTCTAAATGCAGCACTTACTTGTGACATATAGTACTGGTACTGGGATTCAAACCTGACCTGGTTACGTGCGGACAATAAATTTAAAGTCAGGGCCTTGACTAAGCTATGCCTGTAAACCTTTTCCCTTTCTTACCGTGTAAGAATCGATTAAAGAAAATTCCTTAGAAGTATGATAACGTCCGATGGCACATTAACGATGTCAAAAATTACTAAGACCATAAATTCACAAAAGATGTCGGACTGAAGCGCCTGGTATTGCATTCCCTGGCTTATTTGTGAAGTGGGGCGATAATAGTTAAGCATACTTGTATATCCAGCATTGGGCTATTAATATGCTTATGAAGAATTAACCATACAACAAGAACACTGTTTTTTCTTTTTCAAGACTAAAATAATATTATTGAGGATGAGATTCACCTGACTGACTTCAATAACAAAAAGTCAATGATATGACAACTTTCGTTTCCTTTTGGCAGTTACTACTGGTTACTGCCGATGCTAGGTTTTTTTATATATCAGTTAAACCTGGGAAAAATAGAACAATATTGGCAGGTGCAAATGGAAAATAATAAAAAAATATGTCAAATAGGCAAATGTAAACATTAACACACAAAATGAATGTGCGTTATAAAATACATCATTCATCATTCATCGTCATTTTAATCATAGAAGGTGTTTGCCATAGTTGCCATGCTTGGCGAGCGGGTTGGCAATCGCACTTTTTTTATCGTGTACTTCAGAAAGATGCTGCTGCCCATCTCCTGATACATATATTTTTCTCTGTCGACTTTTACGACACCCACGCGAGGAGATGTGATGGCAGATTCTCTTATACCGCCACCACACGGCAGAAGCACAGATGTTAGACTTTTTGGCCATTAGTCGCCTTCTACGACACCCATGATCTGATAGCGCTATTCTTTAATTCCGATAGCCACACGGACAACATACTTAAACATATACTAATATGCCTATATATCAGTCTGTACATAGTCCACTGCAGGATGTAGGCCTCTCTTGTTAGGAGGATTTGCCGTAATAAGAGTGAGGACTTGATCATAAATACAGCAAAGAAAATGAAAATATCTTTAAGATAAGTAAGTACAAGCAAAATTCTGCAACGCCTTTGACGGATGAGGAGACATTTAAGATTTAAACGATAAAAGGTCATATATGGTCATAAATTTGTAAGTTAAACATAAATCTCATAGAATTGTTAAGAAGTGGGTCTACTTCACTCCCTCTCTGTTTTTTGGGATGGTAAACTTTTTCAGTTCTTCGGGTTTGTACACATCCGTAATCACTTACCATCAGGTGAGCCAATTACTTTCCACGTTTGCCACGTTTCCTATAAAAATATGACAAAACTAAGTCTTTATTTTATTTTGGACAACATTACTTAAGGAATTGAACGGGCATCATCAAAATTTTCGGAGATCGAAAATGTGTAGTTGAGTAGGATGTAGGATACATTTTATCTCAATTAATAATGTAATTCTTAGAGCAAAATTTCTAATTACGCGAGCAGCCACTAGCAGTTTCATAAAAAGAAAATAAATATAGTTTATGCCAGAAGTACTTTAATTTGTAAAAGTAGTAACCTAGTTATTGACCAAAGTAGCAAAATTCTCAAAAAAAAAAATTAAAAATAATTTCATCAGCGTTGGGAACCCTATAATGAAGTGTATATTCTTGCAGCTTGATATTGGGGCTAACTCCAGTCAATGGGTTATCCATTATTTACGACAGACCCTGTGTATATCTTATATGTATTAAGTCATCAGTACATATCACAATTGGACCTGGTAAGTTACCCTGTGGTCTACAGTCGAGTTACACCTACTGCGTAGGGCAGAACAACGTTTGCAGGGCCAACTACTCAGTAGTAAAATCATTTTATCTGTAATGATTTTTTTGTCTATAAATACGGATATTGCCCATAACTCTTTTAATATTCCTATTCAGCTTATGTAGGTGACTTCACTTCTGGGTATAGAAATAGCCATATGTAATATCAAATCTAGCACATTATCTGAAAAAGATTTTTTTTTATGAGATAAGGTGGCAAACGAGCAAACGGTTCACCTGATGGTGATAATTTGGGTAAGAAGAGGAAAATGGGAGGGGAAGTGGAAGGGGAGTGGGCCTCCGGTTGCTCACTCACCGGACGAAACACGTTTATTTGTTTATTAGGAAAAATGTTACCCCACTCAAATTTTTAATAAGGATTTCTCGTATCTTAAAGGTAGTTCACATACATATAGACAAACACCCAGAATGGGTAAAATTATTTGTAGTTCATACAAATATTTTATCTTTGCGGAAATGAAATCTTTGCATGTTTATATACAAAGTCAGTGCAGCCGACAAAAGCTGAACTGACTTTCTATATAAAAATTAAACGAATGTCAACTAATAGGATGTATATAAATTGAGAAGATGGACCAGATATGTTATCAAAACTTAAGGTGTCACATATTAATATTACATACGTTTCTGAGACAATAATCTGTGCCAAACAAACAAATCGATGAGCAGAGAGCATGTTAACCTTTAAATATACTGATCTTATTCATATAACATAATAAGGATTGAAATAAAAATAATTTTATGGAATTTATCCCGTAATTTTTACTTATTTACTTCACTACGTAACAGCTGACGACGCTCTAAGTCTGTAGTCTGAGATCATATTCTAAATTGCCTCAATCATAGTATCAGATCGAAATATAGAGCGCAAATTCCCGTAACTAAACACCGATTCCAGCCTAGGATCAATCGCGAAACTATTGAAATAAATCGGTAATAATCAAAATATGCAGATTGCTTTGTGCTATCACCGGCTAGAAATAAAGTTAAATCCTAACCTAAGTAACACTGCACGATTTTAATATAATATGAGTGTCATCTTAAATAAATATCAAAATGAAAAATCAGAATTATTAAGCTTCGTCTAATGCTTCATTATAACTGGTACTGGTACAGCACGTTGGGAATAAATATGTAAATAATGATTATTTAATGATTATTTATAAATAGTGTGGATATGGCTGGTGTCAATAATGATTTCACAATCAATAAAGTCACGTTTTATTTCCATTATTTGCCATTTTATTTCGTAAAATATAATTTACAAAACCTTTTAATGTGTATACTTTTATAATAAACTATTTGATCGTAAGCCTTGAAATAAAATGTTTATCTCTACTATAGGGTCAAAGGCCTACGTGGCAATATGCCTCATCATCTATCATCTACGTTAACAAAGTTATGCAGTGTACAAATCTAGGCGCATAAGTAAATGCCAGAGTAAAATTATTTTAGAAAAAAATTTATTTTATTTTATTTAATATATAAATAGAATAACAATGAATATTTGGTATAACATTATTCTTAGTTTATACTTATTACTTAAAACAAAAAGTTAGTAGACACGTAAAACAATTGGATTTAAGTAAACAAGTGGGTAGTTTCGGCAATAAAATTTACCGAGAGTCTTTAAAAGATAACAATATAAGCCCGGTCCTTTAAGCGTAATGTTTCTAATCTTATCGTGGAAACACTTTATTAAAGCAGCAGCGGCCCGCCGCAACTTCCCAAGGTTCTTAATTATTAACAATATTCTTGTCAATATACATAATATATTGTTCAGACAGAAACATAGTAATTACAGAAACATATTATTTGTTTTCATTATCTAAAACGAAATATTTTTGTATATATAATCATCATCATCAACATCTCAGCCTTTCATAAGTCCACTGCTAAACTTAGGTCTTCCCTAAAGATTCTCATCATGGAGGGTATTTTCCCTAGTTACCACGCTTAACGAACAGGTTGGCAACCGCACGTTTTTTATGTTGTACTATAGAAAGATGCTGCTGTTCAACTTGTAATATTGATTTTTCTCTGTCGACTTTTACGACACCCACGGGACGTTACAATTATTGCCCATTTGTCGCCCTGGGTGTCATCCGTGGTCAGGTAAGGTTGGCGCTATTTTTTAATTCCGACAGTCACATGGACGATAATATATAACCCTTTTTCTGCACAGTGCCAGATGAGGCTCAGAAGATCGCTTGATGGCCAATCGAATATGGTAGTCAGAAATACCAGTGATGATGGAATGCAGTATCCAAATGCGAGGATAATGGCAATGTGCTCATCATCATTCAGCTCTACGTGGTGAGTATAGGAAAAGCTTTTTTCATATTTTCCTAGAGTAAAAATAAAGTTTATATACATACTTGTATAATCATTCTATATATATCTTAAATTTTTTCAAAAATTGTTTGATAATTTGACTTATATAAGATATAGAAGGATTACATCATCATTATAACCCTATGTCTTAATTACTGCAGGCTGTATTTCTAGTAACTATGACAACACACGTTACACTTATCTTAATCTTCTGTTAAATAACCTAAATAGATCTCATATATTTACAGACGAACGTACACATGTCAAATGAATCTTGTTTGTTTCACTTGATCGGAGCTTCATTTATCAGGAAGGTTTGTTTTGGTCTATACTACGAGTATATTAAAGGACATAAATTAAGGAATATTATACATCAATCTTTTTATTTGACTATCATATCTTTTTTATTGTTGCGTAAAATAATTTAATATTTCAAATAATTAAATTTTTTTATGGTTGAAATTATTATTTGTATTAAACACGACTTTAAAAATATTTAGACAATATACTTACTATAAGTATTGTCTTTAAAAATACGTATATACTATACGTATATACGTATTTTTAAAGACGTATATAATTTTTAAATAATATTAAAACACGGATTTCAAGTACTAGTTAAAAAATCAATAATTTCTGCAATTGGTTCCTGTAAAAATTTAAAAGAAAAGTGTTAACGTGAGTAGTCAGTGTATTTTTGTTGCAAACGTTCTCTGAAGATAACGCTCTCGCTCGCAGCAGTTCACTGCAGATACACTAAGCTATGATAGGAAATAAATAAAAGTATGAGATGAGAAGTTTCCCACATGTTTATTAAGAACGCTTATTGATGATTTGTGTTATTTATGTACACTTACGTAAAAATATGTTAAATACTTCAAAAACATGTAGTATTATATGGTGATTCTATCGCGCAAAAAAAAAAAAAACAGCAAGCATAGTCCTTTCCACAACCCGCTGAGTAACTTTAAGCTTCCTTATACGGCCTTCACTTTAAAAACACCCCTCAGTTCTGTAAGTCATAACTGGCAACACGCACTGGTTGTAAACTTTAGTTTTAAGGTTCTAAGGTACTCTCGGCGAGAAGAAATGACGTATTTTCTCGAACTGAATGCTGCCAATTCGAGTTGAATTTGACGAAGTTGGACTTACCTACTCGGACAATTTGTTCCAAGTAAACTTATCGGTGCTGTGTGTTATAGGCGTAAGAATATGGCTCCCCCTTTCTTCCTGTGGGTGTCGTAAGAGGCGACTGAGAGAAAAACCATCAAAATTGGCTGGACAAATGGCAGGATAGCCAATTAAAAAAAATAACCAAAATTAAACAGACCGATGAGGATAGAATACGAAGAAGCAGTTATCTGGTTCCCGTAAATCTTCATTGACTTGGTACCGTGGTCACGTTAAAAATTGTATGAGACATTAAATAAAATGCGATTTTGACTTGAGGGGAGATTGGGTCATTACCCCTATGATCCCGCTCTCGGACCGCCACTGAATTAACTGAGTGTTGACATCGGCGAAACTAAACCGAGATTTATGTTGAGAAGGGCTTGGAAACAACGCTTCGTCTAGTGTGGTCACCCAGATATGCTAAATCTTCAATACGTTGTAGTGGGAGAATGCTGATTCAAGATATTTTCCTATGTCAAAATGGTTCCATAACTCCTCTCTCGTCAAGTGCGAAATTATTGGCAGGTTCTGAATTCCGATGATTCCGCAACTTAAGTATATATATATATATATGTACTTAAGTCATCACTGGTATTATTAAGTATATATATGTACTTAAGTTGCGGAATGCGTACGTTTCTTTAAATTTTATTCAAAATTCATCACCCGCCTAAAGTAAGATAAAGTTCTTTGTCATTGTCATAACGTATGACAGTGACAACACTACTTCTGATCTTAAACCATGAGAAAAAATAAATTTTTGAAAATTGAGAAAAAAGGAATAATGGAAGTACGTAACTTTCAAAAAATACAAAATTTGCAGGGACAATAAAATATTTGTTAACATTATTAAGTGTTATGATGATGACGTTGGTGAGCCATCGGTGGTGTATGGTGAGTAGAGTAGAGGTAGAATTAAGCTTATATGGATAATCGATGTTGACATGACCTATAACTGATAATGTATTTTCTTAACTAATATAATTGTTTAGTAATAGTTTACAAAACTTTTAAATGCATTGCAATTTTTTAGTCATCGTTATAAATAGTTTTTTTTTTCGCAGTGTGAATCTTCGAAATTCTCAATAAACAATAAACAATAATTTGAAATTCGTTCGTGGCCCATTATTCTATGTATTCCATATTTATTCTGAGCATACTCACCCCTAATAATGATTAATAATATATTTGCACATATTTGCATATTTAATAATAATTAATAATTTTATCATCAATGAAAATGGCACCTAGTTTCTATCATCGATACAGCTGAAGCCATTTTCTATCATCATCATGCAAAATATGCTATGCTCGTTAATAAGGGGAGAATTGCATCCTCAGTTAAACATAGGAGACAAGACCAGGAATGTGAAAAGTTGAACCCACCAGCTACCTGCACACATGGGTACATTATGATGTAGCGCACAAGCTTCCACGAAAAGTGACATATTTATTTGGTTCGAAAGGATCGCTCACCTATTTTCATGTTAATACTATGTAGTAATTCTACCGGCTGCACAAGTCATTTTCCAGGAGTTCCCAGGTGGTTTCATAATTAGCTGTTGAGATCCGATAAGCCATTCTACACCTTTATGAGTGATAAAGGGCTTACCCTTTTAAAGCTGGCCAACGAGTAATGGTAAAACCCAGTAGTGAAGTCTGAGAGACCGTATGGAAAGAGCTCCACTGGGGTTTTACAATGATGTACACGAACCTATTGTAGGTAACTTTCCATTCTTTAACTGGTTGCGATTCGGTAATCTCCTTGAGGAAACCGTGGAAAACGTGGCAAACGAGCAAACAGTTCACCTGACCAGAAGAATTGCAGGCGCGTTGTCTATATCTAATAGCTTTTGGTACCTCACACACAGGACGAAACGCAGAAGTACAAAGTGCCTCTACTTCACTCCCGTATTCTGCGACGCCGTGGTATTTAACCTGTTGAGTCAGCCCATTCATGCAAGAGCAAAAGACACTTGGGTCTAGTAGATTAAACACGCTCTATAAATCGGGTTATTAAGACGAATAACTATCGGAGATACTTCTTAAGGAATGGCAACGTTAAGATCTGTCGAGCCGGGAGTCATTTTGGCATGTCATCTCCGGTTGTTCGGTGCTTTCTAACTCTGAGTATCAGGAGCTTGCTCTTAAATATGGTCTCCTGGATCGGAGACTGCCGTTATTATAAGTACTCGCTGGAGCCGTGCTTTCTCATGTCCTCGTCAGGCTTTACTAATCCAAAATCACGGACTAAACGATTCTTGCGAACAAGCTTGATATCGTGTTGATGAATCAGGTGCAGTTGAGAATATTTTTGTTCGACATTACCATTTCAAATGTCGAGAACATCGTGGAAGTCGAAACAGCCAAGAACAAAAAATATCTGTCCCTAGATCATGAGGTGACCGACATGTGGGATGGTATACCTACCAAAATTATTCCGATAGTCATCACTAAATTCAAAAAAATAGTGTATGAGATAGATTTTTGAAACAGTAACTTAGTAAGTGACTGGTTGTTGTACTAGGTTGATCCCAGTCTAACAGATGATCAGGCCCTGATTGATTCAATTACATGATGAAATGAATGGGAGAGAATACAAAAAAGAAAATAATGAATTATTTTTGATTATGGAAAGTGCCACATTTATTTGTTTTATTTTCTTTACTATATGCAATGATCGACGTTTTTTTCCTTAAGAGATGTTGTTGTAAATTTTACAATAATTGATTTTAGTTCATTAGTCTTTGACTGTATCTCTGTAACTGTTATATCAAAATACGTAAATTTTTAACGACGTTTTGGAGACTGCTTTTAGTGTTTGGTTGTGAGATTGGGATATTGTGTATTCAAGAGTGGTAAATTTTGAGCTTCGTTCCAGCTGTTAAACTTTGTATTCTAGAATTTTTATTCTGTCTTTATTATCTGTAAATCAGAGTCATCCTTAGCACAACTAGTATGTTTTATTGTTATATTTTGGACGGAAATTCCTTGATTTACCCAGCATTTGTCGTCCTGTTATATGGTGATGATTGTCTTAGTCATTTTTAGAGTTAATTTTGTTAGTTGTTCAAAGGTAGCTGCTTGCTAGAATTATAGCCAAAGTATTAACATTGGAGTGGCGCTTATGAATCAGTGTAACATAATTTTTTCTCATTCATCTAAGTATATCGTAGGTACTCGTTCACTAACTAAATGTTACTCAACATATTACTTGAATGCCTGGCACTTTAAAAATTTATAAATGTGAATTTAAATTTATAAATATGTTTTACTCACACATTTCTTATTCATCCGAGCGAAAGGGGCTATTGGGGGAATAATTTTATAGTACGGTTTAGACTATCAGTAGTTACAACTTTAGATTCACATAATCACCAAGGGATTAGTGGAGATCTCCACACTAAATTGTTTTCTAATTTGGATCGTTAGCCTGGACACTAAGACAGCGACAGGCACGGCACACGTTGTCTCGAATAAACTCTGTTCAAAAGTGGGTCTGAAATGACCTAAATGTCTAAATCTCTGATCACCCTAGTGTCGAATGAAAGGTCGTGGGCTCATTTTTATTATTAATCAGATTTTAGCATTAGGAACCTTTTGCCGTATGGTAGTGGCGTAAAAACCTGTTACCCCCTTTCCTCCGTGGGTCTCCTAATAGGCCACTAAAGAAAAAGCCCTTTTAATCTCATGTTTATAGATAAATGGTGAGATAACCATCTCAAAAAATACTAGACCAAACATTAGCAGACCCATGACGGGCGGTAGCATTTCAGGTGCGAGTTTCTGGAACTGCGATGGCTGATCCGCTTTCCGCTATACGTCCTGCAGAGGACTATTTATAGGCTGGTGGATTAGAATCTTTTGATATTTAATACATATAAGTGTTTGGTAAGCCCGGTAAAATACAAGCTAGCTTATAAATGAGACCAGTGTTGGGCATCACTAGAACGAAAGTACCGACTCTGCTAGCCCAACGTGGCGAGAATAGGTAAATCTTCTAAGAAATGTTTGCTGTAAATTGTATAAGGGGACATTTAAAATATTCCCGAGTTTTTTTTATTAATATCTTTCTGTAGGTGCTTTTTTTGAAAAGTCTTTGTTGGTGTGATATTGTAGTAGTTGTAGTAGTAAAGCTTTAGTAAGGTAAACCGTATTGACGTTTGATACATTCTGTTATTTTTTTTTATTTTTTTACGCTATGTTGAGTAAATGCGGCCGGGAAACTCTTTTTTGAAATCCATCTGAATTCTTTTATAACTTATTCTCTATAGCTATTAATTTCATTATCGATTGTAATGTGTTATCAATTCGTGAGCTTTATAATCAAATTATTTGTAGATCAACAAAAATATTTGATTACCTTATTATGTACCCTAAAGATAAGAATTTCTACTAAATTCATGAATTTCATTTTCTTTCTTTTTGTGTTACCTGTGTGACTCATCCTTAAACCATACAAGCTAACCAACTATGCAAACATGCATTTAATTTATGGCAAATGTAACTGCAACGCCATTAAAGCTGCTGCAGTATATCGCGAAAGATATCCTAATGCTCGACATCCTGACTATCGTGTTTTTATTCTAGTACACAATGCATTCCGTGAAGGAAGATTTCCAGGGAGCGGCGTAGGCGGAGCCAGCCAAGGACGACCTCAACGACACAATGCAGCTGAATTATTACAATTGGTCGATCAAAAACCTGGTACCTCCATATGTGCCATATCAAAGAGTACCGGTATACTGCAAAAGTCTGTGCAAGGATTTTAAAAAGACGTGAACTGGATCCCTACCATCACCGAAGGGTTCAAACATTAATGCCAAGGGACTCTGCATTAAGGATGACAGTTTGTTGTATAATGCTGAGAACGATAGAGAAGACACTTATTTTTTATAAAATTTTGTGGAAAAACGAGTCAACGTTCCGTCGTGATTAATTTTTAAATTTACACAATTTGTACAACTGGGAACTTGGAAATCTTAAGACTGATATGTGTAGACAGATCTCAGTATCACAGGTCCATTTGAGTTGCCACCAACACTAAACGCTGGAACCGATTTCGAGTTTTTTTTTTTTTCATACCTTATCTGGGTTACTGATTGATGTGCCGTTGGTGTTTTGGGCGTGATCGCTTATCATCACATAAACACCTTGGCCTTCTTTTACTGTGGATGTATTTAAAGAAACTTTATCGCGAAGCAATAAAATCAACAGATGAATTGCGCACACGTTTGCAAATTGAAGAAGCAGGAAAAATATCTTTTATTAGGTGATGAAAAACCTGCATTGCTACAAATGGTGGGCATTTTGATTAATAAAATAAATAGTTTTTATTATTTTATGTACGAGTGACAAATCTTGACAGACAAACAATCATGTTATGGTTCTTAAATCAGGAGACTAACACATTTCTTTAAAAATGAAATTTCAGACATTGCTAAGATTTTGCGTATCTGTGACTACATATTGTTTATAAAGCATGCATTGCGATACCTTTTTAAAATCTAAACAAACAAGGAATATTTTTAATTTATCGGATAACTATGGAACAGTAATTTTCGTACAGTCAATTGTTTGACAAAAAGTTAAAAGTAAAACTAAAAAATGCCTAGATTCTATTTTTGATAATGTTTTACGTGGGTAATGCCTACAATAGTATTTTAATAAAATAATACAAGTTTCCAGGAGTAAGATACAAAGAAGAGTACACAAAAGTACCTTAACTTGTAAAATTGTGACCTAGTTAATTGCCAAAAGTAGTAAAATTCTCAAAAAATTAAAAAAAAAAAACCTATTTCAACACCGTTGAGAAC
>DWHW01000007.1:0-17672 GCA_018248055.1 Zerynthia polyxena | reverse complement strand
CGGGAATTTAAAAAAGTAAATTAAACGCGATAAAATCCGTAAATAATAGTTTCATTTCAAATGTATAATATTCGCGTTAATACAAGAAATCATTATGTTAACATTAAGTTAAAAGAGTCTTAGACCTATATGACAATAGAACAATCAGCGCGAATTTGCCGAATTTAAATCCTACAAGTGCACATATTTATTTTAATTAGTATGTAAGCTAGTCAATGTTTTTTATTTAGTATGTGTGTCATATAAAGACCTTGGTGTTTTCCGATTGTACCCACCAATATTGTACTTTATATCCTTGAGTGGACTGGCAGAGAATGCCACGAGGGATTAAGTCCGCCCAATGTAGTGTCTCACTTGAAAAGTGCATCACGTTGGAATATGGAGAATTTTTTTTACATTCTCATTACAACCCCCTACTATTTACTTCAACAGCCTATAAATTGTCCTCTGTGGGACATAGGTCTTTAAGAAGAATTTGCCATAAACACCACGCTGGGCTTGAGGATTTGCGATCGCAGTGCTAGACATCTCGCACCTTGGACGCTGCTGCACGTCATCGGTCTGAAATGGTTATTCCACTAACTGACGTTAGCTATTAAATTTGAACGATTTTTCTTTCGACACTCACGGGAAAAAAAGAGTTTAGTTATTATTTCTTATCCAGTTCAGATGAGAAATAATTATTTCCTTAATGGTTTCTTGTTGGTATGATCATAAAGCAAATAAAACGAGTTTCAAAATTCTGTTTTATTTTAATTCAAAAGAAACTTTTTGACACAATAAACACTTTTTGTAAAACAATACTTTGTACAGTTCAAAGGCGTCAGAAACTACTTAAATTTTGGCTTAATTTGAAATTCATAAAGTTAATAAAATTTGAAGAAAATATTAATTGTTTAATACTAGCCGACTGAGTAGTATGAGGTGACATACGACGTTGGTTCAAATAAGCTTTGGTGAAAAGTGGACAGAAACGACTAGACCTCTGGCCATCACATTGTTAAATGTAAGTGAAATTAGTATGGTAATACAACACTCGAATTTATCTACTGACTTATTATATTTTCATTTGATTTAATTACGTTACTTATTTTATCTTATGATAAGGCCTTTTAAATGAAATAAAATATAATTGATCAGTGGCAAAATACACGTGTTTTTTTTAATATACTAATTTCACTATTGGTAGAGCTTATATATAATAATTTAAATATTTTCATTTTGGACATTTTTAAGAATATTTTAGATAAATTATTGCATTAATATAGGAAGAGTATAAATCTCAGTAAGAAGACATTGTTTCTCTCCTGCAAAAATTCCAAATCGTAATATTAAATGAAGCATCTTTCAGAGAGAAAAACCAGTTATTACCGACAGTTGGATAAATTTATTCAACAGTTATAAGAGTGAATACCTTATTGGTTAAGCGTACGGACTGCGAAACGCAACGTCGCAGGATCGAGCCTGCTATTCGACTATTGTCATGAAGTATCCCAAATACAAGCTATTAGAGCTTAGTTGAAATGGTTAACAAGAATATTAGTAATGTAATTAGCATTGCTAGTAATCTCTAAAAAAAAAGTTTAGGTTCTTATGTATAAAAGGTACACATATTTAAAATATCTCTTCTTTTATAAAACAACAACATGCAAAATGCTGTTGCAGATATTGTATGCTATATTTGCAAGCTAATAAATTCATATTTCTGGGAAATTAATTCTCGAAAATGCCGAATGGAAATAAAATAACTGGCACTGTAATTACAAAACACGTTTGACGAACGTGGTTGAGTCGCACATTGTTTTCACGTAATTTTTGCCATCGTATGTCAGACTGGTTAACACATTGAAATTCGTAGCTATTCTATAATTTCACGCAGAATATTGTTCTCGTTTTTGGGACTTTAAAACGTAAAGTGAATACATTCGAAGTGTGTAGAATAAAATCTTATTTATCACCAGCTCGGGTATTTCAGATGTGCTGGATTTGAAAATGTTCCTCCCCTTACCCATTGTGTGCTAGAACTGGTGTAATTGCCGCTGCGAGGTATTATATCCATAGTTCCGTAGTTAGGGGTATCTGTAAACAAATCGATTAAAGTTGTCTGCAGGTGTCCATGTTTAATGTTTTATTAAACGCCTGAAGAATTATAAAAATAAGGCACAAAGTGTCTGGCACAGCGTTCCCATGTTGGACGGCAATATTCACATATCCTCGAATCTTATTTATGTATCAGACGGTTTTCTTTCCACCACAGATTTGGTTAAAGTAATCAAAACTTTTATCAACAGTGGTTCAAATCCTGGTTGGTTGGCTACTGAGAGTAAAGAAAGCCATAAAATGAAGCAATTTTTTGCCGTATTTGCTGTGAGTCTTATAATTTGCACAATCATTGTAGCTGATTTGTAATTGTCTAAAGGATAAGAGTTTTAAGCAAAAAGTTAACGAAATCTTTAAATCAAAGCTCATACTACATTCAACAGAATCTGCAATCTGACCTGCGCTGACTGCAGCGGACCTAAATAACCGCGCCAACTGGAGACGTCACAGTTGAAAAAGTTTTTTAAAATATTGAAAAATATTTAATCTTTTTTATCAAAAAATGGAACACATTTGTATTATTAAATTAAAAAGTGAAGCTAGAAATTATAATCATCACATTGTTAATTAAGACGTAGGCAGAGGTTACGGATTTCCAATTAGTATGACGCAAGTAACTAAACGGTTTTCAGCAACGCACGTTTCGCTTGTCCAGAAAATAGAATGTGACTGGTTTTTCACCGGATTTGCTCACGGAGATTGCCGTGATGTTTTCAAAGCCTTTCTTATAGGCAACTATTATGAATTAAACACACTGGAAGAATGAGCGTAGCGAATTTTTATACTACTATATACGTGCGCTCAAAACGACACGGGATTGTATTTTTTCTTCACTTATTGTCATTGAGTTTGTAAAAAGAGAAAAACGTATTAAAGGCTAAATGATTCTTATATTTTTGTTCTTAACATGTAATCAAAAAATTCAAAAACTATTTATTGGAACTATACATATATATTATCTCTCCCGTCTGTCACTCAAGGGGTTAGGCATAGTATGTTACTCTTGTCTCTTTCACATCCATACATCTACGCACACAGGCTCGTCAGATATAGTACTCTAACTTAACCCATTTTCAATATATCGCTAATGTTGTTGACAAAAAAATTCGTCTATGGCGTCCCTTGCTGACTTTGCTTTTTAACTTCTGTAGTCTAAACTGTTCTAAACCATTATTCATTAAAACCGCAGAAAAATGTTTTATAGTTATGTTTTATAAGTGTCACTCGCTAAGCCAATGAAAAATCTTTGAGAAAATAATATTTAAATCATTAATGCTGAAACAGACAAAAACAAATAAAAGTATGAATGAAAGATATAAGCAATGAAATTCTTAAACAATCGCTACCGACAGAGGATGTGGCAAAACTACAGACGTAATTTTTAACAACACTCGGAATACTTTTAACTAGATTTCTGATTCCCGAAAATTTGCGTCGACTATTGTCCCATGACAAGGAGAATTAGATTGAACTTTACATCGCTGTATGAAACTTTTCATGGTTTTTTTTTTTTTGTATCTTAATACTCTATTTCCGATGGTTCCCATAAAAATTATTTTTCAAATAAAATATCTAACAACAAATCAACAATAATGACGTTAAAGAAAGGAATCTTACACACGTAATTTTTATGAATGGTAGCGAAAAATCCGATTTGCCGATCCTAAGACAGACTGCATTCAAACTGCAATGTTCCATTACACTGCGGCACTGCGGCAGTGGCTAATCGTTAGGCTGCGGCGCTCGCGGGTTCGATTCCTGCACGGGACATATAATTGTACTCGGTCTGAGTATTTATCCACGTGTAATTTATGTATAAAAAAGCGTATCAATTTAAATCTAACTGTGAAGTGAGATCGTTATACACAAGGAGCTATTTGCAACTGCTTACTTTATTATTCTAATACTCTCGAGATCCTCTGCATTAATCACTTCCTACTATCGTCGCTGTGACTTTGCAATTTGCATTTGAATTTTGCTTAGACGCATAGATTTTGTGTCTAAAGTTGCAGAAGGCAATTGTCCTCAAAAATGTTTAATAAGAATTTAATATTTATATTTCATTGTATTTGACTCCGTTTGTGTAGCAAAAAAATGCTCTTCAACTTTTATCTTTTTTCTATATCCTGGATATAGTTTCAAAAGGCACTGGGATTCCATTAATGATGATGTCCTTCTGCTCGATCTCGGCCTCAGAACTTTCGGACAGGGACCGGGGACAAATTCTTAATAATTTCGGCTTATGTCAACTGCTCAGAAGATATTATAGTAGCACAAGTGTACGCGCAATTACAGGTCTTTACTCTCACGTATTCGATCTAATAAAGTCATGCTATAAGATCTAAGCGAGATTCAAATGCAGTGTCAGAGAGACAGGGTGCAACCTAACATGACCAGACTCGAAAATCAATTATTAATGATTTTGTACAATTATTGGTTTCGGATCAGATTTGTACTCAGAGCCTATGTTCGACAGTCAGATACGCTAACTATTAAGCCATGTAACCGTCTTAACCGCTAAGATCGCTCGGTGAAGTTTGCTTAATAATACACATTTAGATAATACCAACTCGCGGCTATAATGATGCTTTAGTATTTCTTTAAATTAATTAATAATAATTAAATATGTTATAAATTATATTGTAACCGATAAGCTGGTTTAGAAGGTTGGTAGGTGAGTTCAAAGCGAGCAATTATTGTAGAACTGTTTATTCGTCTCACTCCGCAGACAATTGTTGAGCTCTTAGCAGAGGATTACTGCTTGACGAAGCAAGAGGAGCTCTAGTAGCTGTTTCCTGACTTGCAGCCACCCAGTAGACGAGCGCTATGCAAGTCAGCCGGTAATGATGACAGACATTAATGTTAGCACCCGCAGCTCATTCCAGTTTTAGTAGGTGGAAAGTAGATACCTAACAAGATCTAATCACAACAAAGTGCTTCACATTGTAAAAGACAAGTTTATATGGTCGGTTGGTAAAAAGTTATGTGCACTTACGAAAATTCAAAGTGAGCTGACGTAGGATGATCTAAATGTCTCGAACGGGTTATAAGTTCACGTCTCTGAATAAAATCAAACGGTTCCAAAATATAAAATAATAAATAATTTAGTTGTAAATGTTATTTTGAAATAAAATCATGTTATATGGATTCAGATTAGCATTGCAAAAGCTAATATCTTTTTTAAACTATAATAATGTATTCAAAAGAAACCTTACTTACAAGCTACCTAATATTAAAATAACTAATACTAAAATAAGCCCGAGGGAAATCTGTTGACAGACTCCGAAACACAACAAGTCGTAGCTCAAAGAAATTAAGTTGTACGTTATACAGACTGACATCCAACATGTATTATTTTTTATTTTTACCAGCATAATGCTAAACCATCTTACATTAAGCATTACCTTGTCTCTTGTCTGATAATAATTGCGCCACATTTTTATTTCATGTTTAATCGAATTGTATTTTTGTAAAATATTACTTACAAATATTTTCATGGGGGTACAAATAAGTGTATAGATACATAAAATACCATTCATAAATCGATAGCCCATTGGTTAGGTTATCTACCTCCGAATCAGTTTCGTACCGCACAGAGTTTTTGTTAAACTTGACTAGGTTTGTATCATTGGCTTGGTTATTATTGACTTATATTGGGGTTCCAATATTCGGTAGAGCCAAAATTTGAGCAATATACAATTATTGTTTGCTCGTAGACTTGCAGAAACGTACTTCATTCAGCAAGTTTGTCATTTTTTTGTCGTCATGGTCGAAATTAGCCTGGTGGAAATTATCGTTAAACTGTATAGTTTAACAATAACCATCCATTACTCCAAAACTCATGGTGTTAATCGGAGACTTACCCAAAACTAGGCATGAAAAAATGGACCTAGATGAGCCCAGGTGGCTGCACCAATAATGAGATCGACTTCATCATCACGACCAAGCGACAGCTGTTCAGTGATGTCTCTGTGATCACTAGGGTAGCCGGCAGTGATGACCGATTGATATGAGGCACACTGAACCTCAACATTAAGACGGAATTACAGTTGAGCTATTGAAAGCGGGTGGAAAACCAGTACTTGTAGTCCTTCAGAAGCCATTTAATTCTGTCGTGGACGGCGCTGTTACGCCGAAAGTGTGGAGTAGAAGCGAGGTTGACTTGTTCTCCAAAATGTGCATTATATTTATGTTAACTGCCTCAGCGACACAGGAGAAGTTTCCTACAGCCGGGGCAACTTTTTTTTTTTGTAAAGTAATAAAAAATATGTACTTATAGGGTAAAAAGTTAAAAATTATGAATAGTTGAACGCACTTTTCGACTAAAAATAAATATTCAGATCTTAAAAGAATCTAGCGTTACTTTGCGTAAATCCATTATTAAAAAGGTGTTAGAATATATTATTTCTAGTTAAACGAAACAATATTTTCTAACATCTTTATATTTAGAGAATTTGCAAGACAATTATTGAATATACGATTGATTTTTTTTTCTTTTACTTCGGAGTCTGAATCTAGCGTTGTAAAAAACTAGGGTCCGTATGTAAACGAAATTAAAATTTACTCAATATAAATAAAACTTCATGCTTCGTCTACCCAACCTGTTCATATCAATGCTGTTCATTGTTCATTAATATACGTGCAAAATATAACATATAATGATTTTCTCGGCGCCCCCCAACTGCACATTATCCTGCAGGAATTGCTCACTTATACAGAAAGAGACGCGTCTGCACCGCAATGCAGGTTCATGTAATATGTATTATTAATATTTATGACATTTTAAAAGTAATTCGCAAGCAGAATATATATGTGTATGTCATGAAAATAGTATCATTATTGTTACGACTATAGTTAAGATTTAGGAACTTTCAAGAAAAGAGTCTATTCCTACTTAAAGTCCGGCAATGATTTCGCTACACTTGTGGTTTTGCGATGTCTTTGGGCGTCGTTAATCACTTACCATCGAGGTTACGCTCGTTCATTCGTCAATTCTTCTATATGAAAATAGAGATAATTATATCTATTTCTCTTATTGTATGGTACCTTTGGTATCGATAACTGTCATATTCGATTAGATATAACATATACATTACAAAATAAGCACTCACGACATTCAACCATCATGTTATACGATGAGTTTCACTCAGGCACTGTAACATGTGAATTTTAATAAATTTTACATCTGAGAGTTGTTTGCCAACTAAATTTAATCAAGTTTTAGTCTTAGAACTTATATATAGTCACTGCAAATTACAGAAGTTAACTTTAATTGTAAGAGAAACAACGTACTTTGCGCAGTATAACGGTAACTGTAACTATAAATTGGTAATCCATTATTTCTTTTGGAAAATTATAATAAAGATTTTAGAATTCGTAATGATTTCATATGTTACGATTTCTGCTTAATTTTCGGTAAATGTCAAGTTATTCAATGATAGTGGAAAATAAAGGCTCTTTAAATCTATTCTAATTTATATTTTTTCCGATTTAAATTCAAGGAAATACAGAGAAGAATAATATCACTACAAGCGAGCGAGGATATTTTATTAAGAATTATTATTTTTCTCCAAATGTATCAGAAGCCTCTAATCTATCAGCCTATGAATAGTTCATTGCAGGACACAAGCATCTTTCATAGGTAAGTTTTGCCATAATCGCCAAACTCGGCAATTGGATAGGCGGTCGCAGTTCTAGACCTCTTGCACATTAGACGCTGCTACTCGTCTGCTTACTTTTGGTAACATATTTTTGAAATGGTTATCTTGCCATCTATCCGTTGCCATGAGATTTTAAAGGCTTCCCCTGCGTCGCCTCTAACGACATCCACGGAAATAAAGGGGATGGCAAATTCTTACGCCAGTTCGGTCAGTCTCTGTATCTACTACACAATGTTTACAGTACACACAATGAGTCTATACAAAATGGATTAACTACAGATTTACCATCGGGCAGTCTACCCCATCTTGTGGAACTTAGCCATTAAACTGTCTTCAAATACAACTCTGTGCTCCGTGTGCGGTAATCTACTTAATTGCGGCTTGTGCAAGTTGCATTGAACTATAATTAAGAAAAATAACACTAAGCAACAGCATGCGCTTGGGACAAAACAAGATTTTTTTTTTTGGGATAGGATGCAAAAGGCTCACCTGATGGTAAGTCATTACTGATGCCCAGGTACACTCGCCAAGCCAGAAGTATTGCAATGCAGGTGCGTTGCTGACTTTGGAAAAATAAATTTGAGAGAGGGAAGAAAAGAGGAGCTAGGAGAAAGAGATTTCCTCTCTTGGACCGCCGGTTACCTCACTCACTGGGCCGAACGCAATAGATATGCCTCTAATTTACACCGCCTCTGCGAGGTTATGGTTTTACCCGGTAGAGCCGGCCCATTAATGCAACAGTAAAAATTGCCGCTTGGCTCTACCACGCTTCATAAGCTTGATTTGAAACAATCCCACACTGCGGCGAAGGGTTTGCGGGTTTAAGTTACATTTTTTATTTATAGCACAATAATCTTAAAAAGATCTTAAAAATTCACAAAAACATGTGCAAATATTTTGCACGGTAGTAATACATCAATTTTTAATTAATGTTCACTTATTAAAAAAAAAATGTTTGACAACATCTTATATTTCGTCGGTCATCAGAGCCTCGTCTGTTAGTCAGCAAGTTTACACGGTTAGTTTACACCGTTGCTACTGTCTCACAATTCATGCAAGCGAGCAGCTGCAGATACGTTACACAAAATCTCGAAGGAGTAGATTGCAATCGGGTAACGCATCAAAAAGACGTGTGCATTGAAACACTTTTTTCATCTTCTAATCACAGTACAATTTGATATAAACCCTTAACCTTATCAGCCTGTACATACTCCACTGCAGGAAATATGCCTCTCTCATAAGGTGGATTTGCAATTGATTGATTTGATTTGAGGAATGGCGATCGCAGTATAAGACTCCTCGCAGCTTAAACGGTGCTGCTCCTCATCGGTTTGTTATTTATTTTTAAATAATAATCCCGCCATATTACGTTAGCCATTGTGTATTCCTAGGCTTATCCCTACGTCGCCTCTTAAGATAACCACGGGAAGAAATGGGGTGGTAGATTCTAACATCGATATCACAAGGCATAGTACTACCTATAATACACATTCTAAGAAAATTTCAATCGGCTACCACTACGGTTCCAAATATACAGCTTTTTAAATGTAAGACATACGGACGGACTTGCAAACCGCGTAGGCTTAGTAATAGAACTACGTAAGAAACCCAAATGATAGTCAATATCATAGTTTTATATTTTAAACCAACACAACATAATAGTGTAAAAGAAAATAGTTGTTACAGATATTTTACGTTAAAACATGTTAAGTGATACTGTTTTCACTTGAAAAATACACTCGGTATAGTTAGCTGGCCGGGCGCCAAGCGAAGCCTATTTATACGAAAACAATATTGCGGTTTCCTGATATCGTGTTTCCTTCTACTCGTATATGTCGTTTCGAACGATGCCCAAAATCAATCTATTGTAAAGTACAACTAAATTAATAATTGTCTTAATGGTTACTGACGTTATTGCCATCTTGTGGTAAAGACGTAAGTCGTCGCCATTCAATGTACAACCACACTATACTATTACTATATCGTAGGTTTTAAAGTTAGATCAAGTATAAGAAGTTACATGTGAGGCTTTCCATTTTTGTACTGCGGGGTGACAACACTATTTAAAGTTTTTTTTCCATGGACTTCAATAGCCTCTTACTATCAGGTGTACTGTTAGCTCGTTTTTGACCAATTCTACAACTCAAGTATATAAATATTTCCCGCGACTGAAGCATGATGAACTTTTAATGGATTTAAGAAAATTCAAGAATATATAATAAATGTTGTAAGTTTTCAACATTTATTATGAATCAAATCAAATCAAATGAAGATCAACTAATAATTTAAAGCTTGTAAATTGACACTACCTCAGAGGCAAGCCGCTCGCCATCTCCATGTAATACGAGTATGTACCCAAAATCGATTCCCGTAAAGTCATCGCTGAAATTTGACCAGTGAGAGCAATTTCTTATGGTAGATGGGATTTGAACAAACATAATTATTCTCCTCTCAATATTTGCTCAGAACCTTCTTCCCCGGCATGGTAAGTATAGGCAAAGTTTTCAAGAACGATGACGAAGAAACATGACGGCATTATTTGACACTTTCTTGGAGGAGTCTGTCTTCAGCTAGGCTGATGGCGAAGAATAATACACACTGTGTTTTGTATAATAAATGTTTCTAAATAAGTAAATGCTAATTAATTTAAATACAGTAAAAATAATTCATTACTAATGATAACTATTTAATTATAATGCTGTAGTATACCATATACTGGCACGACGATGTATTCAATAGGGTGCGTCTATAACTCCACAGACACTCGTTAATATCGAAATATGATCTCAGGAAATGTAAATATTATTTTTGTATAAACAGCCTTCTCTTGGCAGGCAGCCAGCGAACGAGTATTTTTTATGCTTTATGATGTGATCTATTTTTTATAGTAAATAGATATACTAAGTTATTTACTTAATGAGGTAGACCGAAAGCATAAACAAAATAATTATACACAGATTATTTGTGTCTTGTATTAGTGTCTAACTCCTGTTACATGAGTATAGTAAGGCGCCAAATAATTACAAAACTGCTGAACAAAAGGCTCTATAAGAAGATAAAATTAAAAGCCAGCATACATTTCTTGGATGGTTCGCCCATGTTCACGATATCGGGCAAGCGCTTTTGATGAGCCTCGTAACATTACAAGCGCGTTAGTGATACTGCTCCTCAAGGTGAGTCCGTGGGGTGTGGGTTCGGAAAATATGGGGATATTCTGTCATTATTCGGTTTCCATAGCCGCGTTTTTTTATCAAAGTTGATTTTGTCTAGCAGTATTTAAACCATTTTTCTTCATCCATCGAAATAACAATTTTTACAGGTTGCCTCACATATTTATTAAATAAGAAACTTAAAAAATCAACGAACACGGGCGGGGATTGAACCCGCGACCTCCATGTTTGAGCTTATCGAAATATAAAATAAGCTCAAACATGGCTTCAAAATTATACAAAATAGGTTGCCTCACGTCAAGTTAGAGTACAAAAATTGCAACTTTGTCTTCTCGCACGATGCGAGAAGGGCGCTTCACGTTGTGTATGTTCAGGCTTTCATCCCACGAACACAAACATCATATTCTAAAGCAGCTAAATGTAAAAATGCCGTGATTGTAAGCATGTAGGCATATCCAATATTACTTTGCAATTTAACGGATTCTATGTTTAAAAATTTAGCAAAATAAAACACACGAAGTCGGTTCCGATCTTGATTGATGTTTTAAAGGGATTAAAATTTATGAGGTAATAAATATGTGACCAGTTATGATCATAGTTGTAAAAAGAGTTTCTTTTTATCATAGACAATTTTGATCGTTCTCCTGGGAAAATACATTCGGAAACATTTTATTGGGAAGTACTTACATTCGGCGACGACAGGCTAACCACTTGTCACGTTTCGACAGAAAGGAATGATTGATTTTTTCATAGCCAACATAGGGCTGGTGTGTAAATATAACAATAAAACTGTTTAAAATAATTCAGTGACGGCCTTTGTATAACGTTCTACAAAGAAAACTGACAGGAAGAATTTGAATTAATTAAGAAGTTTAATTAATTTCAAACATAAAAAAAATAACTGTACTTACAAATAATCCTCATGAAAAGTACAAAGGTAATAATTTATTTATAAAGGAAAATAATTATCCGGTTTATTAAACGTTCTGTGAACTGTTAGGAGGGTTTTTATTCTTTAATTAATGCAAGATATTTTTCTACGTATTCAAGGTTAATATAAATAAGAATAATATTTACTTCTTATATGAAGTTTATTCTATTTAATATGCAATATTTTGGCCGAGATTGAAGTATAATTTCCAGCTGGCACTTTTATATTTAAATCCATGAATGCATTTATAAAGAAGAACATACGAGTATTCAATTCAGATTAGATGGAAATTTAGATAATCTTATTTTAACTGTACAATTTCCATTGTTTATTCATCATTATTGCTTGTTATGATTACTATAATTAATTACAAGATCAAATATGTCATAAAATATTTAAACTACTAAATATTATCGATACGAATGTACAACGTTATCGTCACAGCCTTATGAGTGAGATTCTAAACAAAGGTCACTCCAAGAAAATACTAGATTATCCTCTACTAATACCGTCTAGAGTTGAATAATAAAATTCATAGTCCTACTTTGGTTAATTGATTTTGAAATTCGAATATAAATCGTATTTAATAAAAACAATAGTCACATGAAAATATAAACCGCAGATAAACAAACTAAATTTTAACATTGATATTATGGATTCGCCGTCTACAATATGAACTAATTTAGAATAATTGGAAGATGTTGAAAATTGTTAAAAACGGGATCCGATATAAGGATTTCGTCCCAAAATTGTAAACAAAAAAACAAACTTTTAAATTATCGGGATTATTATTTGTTTGTTTGTTGTTTGAGAAATATATTTGAAAGAACTTCGCAAGCAATAATTAGAGATGTAGCGAGCAGGCTGCGCAGCTTCGTTGATAGGTTGAAGACTGCTCCGTTTGTTTTGTCTTTTAATAAAATAATGAATTGTGTTTACTGAAACTTATTACGAGGGAAATCGAGTTGATTATTATATTTTCTTAGTGTTTAATGCCGATGAATTAAGGGAACAGATATTATTATATATAGATATTTATGTCTTTCGCAGTGAATAAAATTAATAAAATAATTTATAACGATAAAGGTCGTAATATTTATTAATTGTACGTTATCTACAAACGCAGATGAATTTGAGCAGAATAACGAATGTGGCACTGCTGTGAAAGTAAATATATTTATGACCACCACTGTAGCTGAATTTCAAATTAGAATTATTTTGTAGAATTGGGTCAATTTTATATTTTACTTTCCTTTTTTACTTAAAATTAAATAACCTGCTTTGGCTAATTATCAGGCTGCTCGCTTTGATTTCATATGAGTAGGTTGCGCATCACCTAAATTCGTAATACAGCTATAAATTTAAATCTAAGGCGACAGGTGGAGACCGCTAGAGCAGCATTGTTCTGAAACTCCCTCCAACCTCATCGTTGGACATTTCAAGGCTTGCATAAGTTCTGCCTGGGTTAATAAGGATATTTCTTTTTGATTTAAATTGTCCACGGCTGAACAAAGGCCTCTACGGTAGGGATAATTTGCTGCAACAGCCATGCATGGCAGGCTTTCTGCCTGTCAAGGGTACATGTATTTTCGGTCTGGTATATTTTGAAATGGGGTATCTATCATCTATTGAAAACGATGAGGTTTTCCTGGTAATTTAGTTAGTCGACTCTTGCGATGAATGGGTTAGTTGAGATAGGCGGATTTTGTATCCCCTCCGAATTGGTTCTCGCCTTGTCGTGGCGGGGGGCTTAGTAGCCGTGGCTCGGTCTCCCGCGGTGAACCAAGAGTAACCTACATGGCGGGCCTTACTTAGCGGTTAGGGCTAGCCCGAGGTGGCCGCTACAAGTGGGCTTGGCGAGCCCACTTTGGATGCATGTTGGTGGACTATGTGGGGGTGTTTGTGTCGATGTATTAATTGCTCAGCTTTCCGTGTCCTCCGTAGCCGAGGTGTAGTCACGGGGGAAGAGAAGTTCTGGTATTACGTTGTGCCATTCTCCCTATCCTCCGCGACTTTGGCGGGGGCCGTACCGCCGATGCGCCTAAGGTGGGATCGCGGGGGAGAAGTATGTCGGTATTATTATACGCCGTTCTCCTACTCTCCGCGACCGAAACCATGGGCGATCCGTCTTAGAGTGCCGGGTGGGCTGGTGTTTAGGTACGAGCACTAGCTTTCCTGATCCCCAAGGTCTCCGGGTGGCGGGCTCGAGGCGGGTCCGTTTTCCACGTGTGTTTGGAGTCCGTGTAAGGAAGACACGTCCGTATTCCGGCGCGCCTCGCCGAGACGGAAATAGAAAGGCAGTGTCCTTTCCCGATTGAGGCTGCATGCAGCTGCGGACGGGTGCGAGAGCGTTCCCGTGGCCTTGCCGACATGCGGCGAAGGAGGAACACCGTGGGGTTCTAGTCGGTGCAAGCCAGACATAACCTGCTCATTCCCCCGGGAGGGTGGATATACAATAAGTATTATGAATGAAAAAAATAAAGGCGGATTTTGTAAGCCGCCACATACCCTGCACCTTTGAATAGTATAACAAAACAAAGTCGGATCAGAATTTATTTGCGTATTCACTGATGGCTGCTGAACTTCATGGTTGTTGCTTATGGTGTTTTAACCATCATTTAAAACATTCACGACGAATGTTAACACATTGTGTTTTTAGACATTATATATCTTTACCGTTCACATTTAGTTCATTACAGATCATTCCGTGTAGTGCAGGCGTGTTTTATATAATACTACGAGAATTATGTTTATTTTGTTCAGTCGTTTCAGAGTTTATCGATTTAATACCAACAAATATTTCCTCTTTATAATATAAGTATAGATTTGGCGAACCCAAAACTTCTCTTTACCACCTCTTTGAATCTGCCTCAAAATTTTTTTTTAATCGCTCTGAGAGATTAATTAATTTCAATTAACAATCAACAACATTAAGTGAAATGAAAGATCTTTAAAACATCAAATGTAATTGGATGGCTAAATGATGCCGTCTCGGTCTGAGTATTAAAAACGTTGTAACGAAATTAATTACTATGGATTTAGTTGCTTATCCTAACAACCCACTCTTTCAAGGACTTCACACTTATTACGAATGTTGTAATTTTGCCAAGAATTTAAAATATTGTATTTATTAAAATGTTAAGCACATGATTAGCTACATTATATCAAATCACTTAAAAAATATTCAGTTACGCAAAACTAATTAAGCGTATTTGAAAGGCCACAGAGGTCAACGATTTCATATGAGGTTCGAGATTTTAGCAAAAAGAAGCAAGTTCTCGACGAGCAGACAAACGGAAGGTTCTGTGTACAGCGTCAATGTTACAGGCAAGCGACAGAAATGTAACAAAATGTGAAATTAAATCACTTTACCTAGACTGTTTACGTTGTTTAATCAACACACTCTAATATTTCGAAAAATTAAATAAGTCATTTACAATATTTAATAAAATAATTTCCAAAATAGAAAAATACTTTTATAGATAGCCCTAGGAAAAAGATTTAATATTGAATCTGATATAACAGCTTCATTACAATTTTATGACGGTGAGAATAAAGTTGTGCGATTTGTTCATATATTCACAAACTGACAAAGTTCTGTAAAAAGGTTTTAAACTTATCGAATCAGATAATCAGTTTTTAACTAAAGTAAAAATTCATGAACATGAGTTTTAGTTTAGTTGTGATTTTAATATTAATTTTGCATAAGTTAAGATATTCAAGCTGTGATAGAGATAGTGGTGGAAATCAATATTTAGGTTATAAATAAATAATAATACGAATAGTAGTAGGAGTATGTCGCCCATCTTAAAGTCTGAAGAAATTTACTGGTATTATTCATATCTTACCGTATAAAGTAAAGATATTTTTATTTACATTGTAAAAAGTAGTTGCTTCAAACAAAGCAAAGTTAAATACAGTCGAAAATCAATGCTTATTTCGTTCAGAAACATTTTTATTCTGAAATTAATTTACAGAAAATAAACTATCAATTATTTATTTGACTAAAATTCTATTACCCTGCACATGCCAAATATCCCGTTTGCTCGATGGATATACGAACAAGTAAACTACTTTTTGGCAACAACGTAAGCTGCAACAAATAAATCTTTTACTACAGCAGATTTAGATTCAACTGCATAAAAAGATAAATATTGTTTCGATATTTAAAAAAATATCTTTATCAGCCTATGTGGATTTTTGCTGGAGTGGCGTGTTAGCACATTTGTAATTTTGTTGTTATTTAAAAAAGATCAGCAGGAGCATGTTTGAACATCTTACGCAGTTTATCATTCTGTTAGATCTTGTTAGACGATGGACTGACTCGGGCTGATAAAAATAAAAAAATAGTCATTAAAATTGTATATGTTTATCCGAGATCAGCTAAACTAACTGTAACAGAACTTCCACGAAATTGTGGAAGAGGTTTTAAAGAGTAGTTAGTTTTCCCTGGAAAATATTCGGTGTTTAAAATAAACCCATAATTGAAAAATACTGAAATTGCAGACGAAGTTACGGTTATAGCTACTTTAAAATATAAATATAATTATGAAGCTAACTATACAAGTTAATTAGTGAGAGGTCAAATACTCTGTTAGAGACACGGTACGTTACACAACTGGACCAGGCCCGAAAACCAATTAGGTTTATTTTAAATATTTGGTGCGGTTGGGATTCTAACCCAGACTTAATGTTTCAGCAGTCGGGTATGCTCACAACTAAGTAATACTAATTTGGATTTTCGCTATATCGAGTACAAAAACAATGCTGTTATATTCTAGAGAGCTTTTACACATAACCCTCTGATATTTGATATTTTGTGGTAATTTTATTTAAATGTTTGTTAATTGGAAACATACGTGATACCAGAGTATGTACGAAATTTATTTGTAATTTCGGTGCGTACTAATTAAACTAAATTTATGCGAGCTGTATTACCATTTTGAACTCAAGCAACCCGGGAAAGTTGATATTTCACACAAATAGGCAGAATAGTGGTGTTTCATTTATTAATAGTTTTATAGACAGTAAGATTGTAAAAAATAATTGTTTAATTTTTCGTTACATCCGAAAGTTTCTTTATATGTCGATCTCAATGCCACAGTGTCTCATATCGATACGAAGATATACAAAATTTGTTATTAAAATAAAATTATGAAAAATTGCCAATAACAAATTGAAAAGTGTAAACTTAATAGTGTGTTCAGAGAATTGAACTTAAATCAGTCGCGTGCTAATGATGTCCTCCTGGTCAATGTCAACTAAAGCAATAACATCCGATTCTTACATCTATTATTGCAGTACAACAGTACGGACAGATCCGTAAATCACACAAATTAAAGGTTTCTATTTAGAACCAAGTCAACAACGAACATTAAAATTTTGCAGAGCAAACGTTAAATTGCCGTAACTCGTGACTACTAATGCTTGTAGAGCGAGTGGAACTGGTCGTTTAAACTTTTCGAACAATTAGCTTACGTACTATTAGCTATCATTTCGTAATATCAAAACATTTGGAAGGTCACTTCGGAGTAAAACATATTATTGCGCAGACAGACTTAAACTAAAAGAGCAATATGTGTATTTGTTTGATACATACTAAATATAACGCTAATACTTATTAAAAATTTAAAAATAAACTAAATCAATATATTTATTTTACTTACTAAAGTTAATAGAATCAGGCGTTACTTTGCGGAAATCCATTATTTAAAAGATGTTAGAAAAAAAAAAATACTTTGCAACGCTTCCGCGAAAAAAAAACGAAAAGTAATGGAATATATTACCTCGTTCGACGGGAAGAAGAGCACC
>DWHW01000006.1:0-18058 GCA_018248055.1 Zerynthia polyxena | reverse complement strand
ATTTATACCTATACATTGTAGTAATAAATTATAACGACGCAAAATAGAAATGTAATATTGTGTATATATATATATATATATAATTTCTGACAAAACTCAGAAAAAACTGAGCTGCTCTACTTAAGTAACGAAAACCGTTAATTATACTTGGCCCAGTAATCTAGCTTCAGATTAAATTTCTTAACTATCAAATATATGTAGTGTTTCTAAAGTAATCATTTTTGCTCAAGTAATGACATTTACTTGACTATAAATACTGACACTCGTATATGTACATTTACCATTTCCAGTAGTAACAAAACCACAATCAAGCGTACAATGCTAGATCGTATTTAACGGTGGTCACATATGCGTACATTTGATAAATACAATAAAGCAACTCGATTAAAGAGCCACGACTGCGTTCAGAAAATCACACATGTCGGCGTTTGACTGGATTTGTATATTCATTTGACTCGAATCTTTGCATATTGGAACTGGAGATTAGTTTCCAAAAGGTGTGCTTTAACGAAAACAATCACATTACGGTTAATGAGAATTTTCGTTATATATATTAAATCGTTATAATATATTTTATTCATCACTTCTAGTGTAACTGCAAACTAATGTAACTTGCCCAGCAGCAGGTATTTATAGGCTGCTGTTTTACTTTTATTTTGCTCCTGCCACTATTCAGCAATGTTTTCTCAAATTCAGCAAAAACAGTACCATTGAGCCAAGCAGTCCTTAATAAATAAGGGGAACACAATAAAACGATTCCACACTATGTTTATAGAAATGACAACCTAATATAAATTAATTTGATAAAAAGACGCTAATTGAATATAAGAACGTAGTATATTATCGTCTAGTATACAACTACAGTGTAGACATAGCAGAATATTATAAATTAAATACTGTGAAAGTAAACCTTTATGAAGTAAATAATTCTGAAGGTAAATTGAATTTTGAAATGTTAACATTTTAATCTAGGTTGAGGATGGAAGGAGTTTAGTAAAATGTTGTGAGAAAAATCTATTGCAGCTCAGTTCAGTGCTGTCCATAAACCGGTAAACAATTCATCCAGTCATTTTACTCATTTCACCACTAATCCATTCAGTCCTTATTTAATTTCCACTAAAACATAAAACTTCGTATACAAGAGCTTATTACTCATGTTTTTGACTTTATTGAGTTTACTTCATAGTATTTAATGTAACCTTTATGAATTAAAAATGTATTCACAACTGAATACTCGTTAAGATGTCATCATGATTGCTCAAGCAAATATCGTAAGTTCATTTCATACTTGGCCTGCTGCTGTACAAATCCTCCCATTTGAGAGAGCTTTGGAGCCGAGAAGCTTTTTTATTTCTCTGATTTGCAGATTTATTTTAGTGGTGTTGACGTCGGGATCGAACACACAACACTAACATGTGTAATATAAAATTTAGTTGAGTGTCCTAACCAATAGGCTGCAATGTGCCTACTAAATATGTACCCATACAGAATAATTAGATGAATTTTCGAATCTTTCGATAGAGTCTCATCAGTTAATCAGTTAAGCTCATCATCATTTTTCTAGTTCTTTTAAAAAATAATTTACTAACATATTTGTCTTTAAATCCAAACAGCTATAAATTTCAATCCCAATCAGAATATCTTACTTTGTAACTTCTAAATTTGTAAATCTAGGTGATGTTATGAGAATTTAAATGTAAAATTATTCACATTTAATTACATGTCAGTCCGTGTGAAGCCGGCGCCGTTAGCTAGTCAGCACTATTATATTCTATTGTAGTCAAATATGGTAAAGGATCATGAGATCTACGGATCTACTTTCAAAGTTGAAATTAGGTTTCAATTCATTTAAATTCGATTATGAATAGAGGATTTCCGAAACTTATAAAACGGAAATATGAATTGTTTGAACACGGAAAGAAGGCTTAATTTTAAGATGAGTTAAATAGAATTAACGGAATCTATGCGAGTGTAAAATTGTCTGGCCGTTGATTGAACCAAAAGATTTGAAAATTTATTGCGCTGTAAATCTTTAATGGGAGACATTTTCTAAGTAAATCTAAGTTACGATAGTTACCACTGAGTGGTTAGTTTAATGCAATTAAGGAAACGTGAATTCGATGTTCGGAGTCATACCAATGAGTTTTTCGGAACTTAAAAACGATTTCTATCGTTGGCTTGTACGGCGAAACTTATCACGTTAATACGGCCTGTCACGTTGTTTTAATAAAAATGGTTATACTTCTGACCACCCCTATGTAGGTTACATGGTTATGAGAGCATATTTCTTTTAATTTTTTTATTATTTTACTGACGGAAAAAGAAAATATAATTTTTTTTTAAGTATAATTGTAATACCATCCACGTAATAATTCCATTATGAAACCTCTTAGCGATAAACAAAACAGCTCAATTGCTTCTCGCTAAGAGATTTATTTATTCTAATTAACGAAGAAAAATCAATCAGTTATTGAAACTAAAGTAAAAAGGTAAAAAATAAAATAATTAATATTTTAAGTGTGACTTCGGTACTCCATGTGTATGTAAACTGCCTCCACGTTACACGAACAATTCCTACAGGGAACATTCCTGGGGGTGACCTCTTAAAATTTCGGTGCACTACCCCAAAATTGTTCACTATCCCATTGCCTTCTTTCATACCTAGTTTTGCATTGTGTTTTTTTGGTTATTTGCCAATTATGCGTAAAGAATATCTCAAGTATGCGTAACTGTCAATTGCTCTCACTACTTGTTGACAATAAACTCTTTTTGTTAAATTATTACAGTTATGTTTATTTTTATTAATTAATTTATTTATTTAAAGCCATATACAATAATAGTACCGATACATTCAAAATATATATCATAATTATTAATATTTGCTTACTAGAGAACAGAGCTTTTAAGAAAATAATAAATAAATTGCAACTGAAAATTAAAACACGAAAGTTTAGAATTAAATATTTCTGAAATCTAATCTTTGTACAACATTCAATAGAGTATTTTTATATTTGACTTGCGGATCAGACAAAATGCAAATTTCACAATTTTTTTGATATTTTCCTGTACATTCTACAAAGCCTTCTAACACGTCCATAGTTACGTACGCTAAATTTGACCTGGTTAACTTTAAGAAAAACAAATTATATTTATTCAATCTAGGGATGCGAGTGGGAATATTTATGTTAATCTTACTGACCAGGGCAGTCTCTTGATATTGCCTGCGGCAGCAGTGTGTATAAAACTTGAAATACAATAACTTATCTTTATAAGTAGGTCGTTTTTAACTAACCCATATCTATAGACTAGACGCTAGACGAACCTCTTCTGAACTGTTTCTATAGGTATTTTATGTTCAATATAATGAGGATTAAGAACGGGACTGACTCAAGTTCGTTACGTACCAGAGTGTTGAATAATAATATTTTAGTAGAAGGATTTTTAAAGTCTTTGCAATTACTATTCATGTAACGTAACACTCTAAAACTATTCGATAAAATATATGATCAACATGTTTGTTCAATTGCAATCTAGTGTCGAGAACTACAGTTAAGTCTTTAACTACAATCACTTGTTTTAATCGAACGTCATTAGTACTGTAAGCAGTCGTATCATCAACCCGGCGACTGCGTGAAAATCGCATACAGTAACTTTTTCGTCATTTAAGGACATTCCATTATCAGCACACCAACAATCCAACTTGTTGATATCACTTTCAACCCATATACATCACTGGAGGACTTTATTTCGTTAAAAAATTTATGTTATTTAAAGTAACTAGTCAAGTTGTTCCAAATAAGCTCTGTTAAAAAATAGGTTGATACGACTGAAACAAATGTCAAGACATACACATACTGGCAATACGATCTAGGGGGCGATTTATTTTCTCTGAAAAATGCTTAAATATCACGAATATTGTTTTAATAAAACGACGAGCAGTTGTAGCATGAAAGGTAATGATATGTTGTTTCTTACGTCCGTGCGATATTTTTCTAATACTCTTAGTATTAGTAGCCTTTCTTCTACTTTGTGAAATATTAAAATTATTATTTTCTATTATTGTCCTATTCTTGGTGATTTTTTAATACCTACAAGGTAAATAAATTATTAATAAAATGTATGTAGCACTGCTTGCGACATATTCACGCCTGAATCATTGAACTGTTTTTTTTTTTAATATGTTTAATAGGTTTATCCCGGGACGGCCACGGCAGATTTTCATCGCGGATGAAGTTTTAGCTCGTATGAAATATGGTGAAATATGATGGTTTTTATGTTACCTAAAGTTATGTTGTTTTTCTGGTATTTCTTTTATTGAAAGTTTACGGTAACGGCGGAACGAGTCGTGCACATAACTTAAAGTTCAAAGGTATATTTCTAGTATTGTACTATTTTTATTTTTATTTCATGATATTCGTGTAATCATCATCATCATCATTTCAGCGTGTCATAAGCCTGCTCCAAAGATTTTCATCTTGAGGGGTTTCTGCCATAGTTGAAACGTTTGGCAAGCGGGTTGGCAACCGCAGATTTTATGCTACACTATAGAAAGATACTGCTGCATATCTCCTGATATTTAAATTTCCCGCTTTTGACTTTTGCGATACCGTCTTATACCGCCACCATACGATAGAATCATAGATGTAAGACTTTTTGATCATTAGTCGCCATTTACGACACTCAAAGTCGGATTGGGTTGGCGCTATTCTTTAATTCCGTCAGCCACACGGAATATTCTCACGGAAGTGTTAAAGAAAAAAATAACAAAAGTTGTAAACATTAATTAAATTTATACGAAATCCTACTAACACTATACCACTAACAAAATCCTACTGCACTCCAAATACAAAAGTTTGCACAATATAAGTAAAAGGTTATATTTTAAATACATAATTTAAAAATCAATTGACACGAGCGGGGATATACCCGCAACCTTCGCCGGACCGTGGCCTAGCTCTGACTAAGTTTTCTACCGCGTCAAGAGTAAAAGTGGCGGAAATTTTTTTCAGGCATTGATTTAATTACTTATGACATGTTGCAGTTGAAATATTTAAATACAGTTCTTCTTTATTCTTGCAGAGTCGCCGCGTGGTATTTGGATTCCCCGTTGTTGGTGATGAGTAATACAACTTCCTTGAAAGACTACATTTTTAATATTAATTACTAATGCTCTCTTATACAAGATACAGAATAACTACTACATTGCTGGAACTGAATGTTCTCTCTTTTCCTTTATATAATGCGTTTATTATACAGATTTTATACATACTTATATTGAAATGCACTTAGGCGGAATCCTGACAGTGTGTTGTCACAAAGTGCAAACTTTGTAACTACATGCACTTTTATCATCTTCTAATTATGCACATTTGTCTTACTATGAGTTAATCTTGAACACACTGTCCGATATTAGTTCCGTTGTTTCCAATTTCATAACAATTTATCTGAGATGCCTTGCAGAAATCCTTCGTCTTATGAACATGTGGGAATTGTACATTATGTTACGTATTGAACACTCAGATAACAAGAGAAAAAGTTTAGTTTCTATTGCAATGGAGTCCAGACAGTAACAGTAATTAATATTGTGAGTTATAAATTTACACTTTTTCAACAGCCTTTTAAAGCTCACTGCTGAGCATAGGACTCTCCGAGAAAGCTCCAATAAAATCCGGTACGCTATACTACACGACGATTTTAATATAAAAATCTATGGGACATTATTTATAGTACTTAATCAGTATATATATGTTGTGTTCGTTTACAAAACTTAAGTGCGCAGCTTACGCGCAATTAAAGTAATTATTAAGCGCCGCTTTCACCGGGACCTATACCTATACAAATTTAGGTTATTACCGAAATACGCATACATAACATACCAGATAAAAGCATTCCTTAAACGTTAGTCAGTACGGCAAAAAGGCAAAAATTGATGTCGAAATATGAATGAAAAAATTCAGCGAATTCCTTATATATTGCGAGTTTCGTAATTTAATTATTACACTAGAACGAGCAATATTTATAATATTTTTTTTCTTGAAAAGTTTGAGACACTTTTTTGTTAAAAATTATAGCAATAACATAAAAGGGGTGTTAAGGAGTTATTATTTCGTCAAATGCCATTTGTATGTTGTGCACCAAACTATGACTTGGCAGCCGAATAATGACAGAAATCTTATTAAAATTTACCCAGATTGATATCATTAGACCTTAATGGTAACTTACGATCCCACAAACATCCGTAACGTCAGAGAAGAACTACAGGTAAGTTACTGGCCTTTGAGGAACGACTATTTTCCTTTATCGAAAGAATCATTTCGAGTCAACGACTTTGTGAGTGTACGCTTGTTTCCGCTTTTTGTAAATTTTGCAAATAAACTAAAAAACTATCATATTGTAATTATATATCTACATAATTGAAAGTTTACAAATATGAATAAGAATAGAATTATATTTTCAATACAGTACAACATCTTTGTGTAAACTAATGACTGTCATATTACGAAGAATAAGTTGAATAACAATTTTAGCAGGCATAAGACGGGAAGTTAATACTTAACGGAGTTGAGCAAATACTCTATTAGCACTAGAGCTTAGGACACGACGCACGCATTAGCCGTTGAGAGCAGTTTAACTAAATACGGCTAATAGGGACAATCGTGGAGCAAACGTTCCGTGCGACAGTCCGAGGTATTCACTGCTGTGAAGTAGCAAGATAAAATGGTTTACACGTACAACGTACAACCGAGTACATGTTACCACGGAATAAGGTTTATTTTTTCTGCATTCAAGCGTTTTCCAGAAGTTATCATGTTACTTTTTACTAACCTGATTAGGCGCTCTTACCTGCTTCTGCCTTCAAAGAAGGAAAGAAAAAAAAATATCTACCATTGATTATATTGGTTTTATTTTAAATGACCTCGTTTTGGATTATGTCGCTCATTTATTTAACACTCTTTACTTCGTATTTTTCTAAAAAAATATATTGATATACTTTTAAGGACATATTTTAAATAAACAAGGATTTTATATTTCATCAGCAGGCGACAGTTTTCAGAGCAACAAATTCCCGAAATTCTTGTAGTTTCCAGTGTAACTTGTTTATCGCCCTAAAACAAAACAATGTGGACAATTTTAGACGGTTATTTATTTTTCGTTTTAAAAATGACGTTCGATTTATAAACTATTCGAATTCAAATTCTTCTAACAAAAGCTACTTTTAAGCTTATCGTGTTCAACCACTTCTTTTTGGGATCATTATTTTTTATTATTTATTATGTCTAATCTAAAACTCTTATTTTATATCGGTTTTTCAGACCTTGGTTCTGTTAAATTATTTTTAAAAGAAAATGTATTTAAGAATTATATATGTATGCAAGTAGCCTGAGTTGGCTTAAACAGTTTTTTAATCTGATTTGGATGATAAACGAGCTAACTATCCACCAGAAGCTAACTTACCTCTGAAACCCATAAACTCCGGCAAATAAATACTATGAAAGCAGACATGCGTGCTACTACTAGAAATGCGTGCAGTCCTGAGGTCTGAGATGGTATTCATCATAAACTATTATTTTACTAGCTCTCCATATGTTATCAGACCGGAACTCAACAGTAATGATATTTGAGATTTGCGGTAGACATAGTATAAGAGTGACGATACTTAGGCAGGGAACGAGTCTACCACCTGGCATATCCCCTTTGCAGCTTTACTTTCAGGCTAAGACTGAGATAATTTAAAGATAAAAGCTTCGACTTGAGGTTACCTTCCTTGCGCATAGGAGTTATATGTGTTCCTTTAAAATATTTAGGGAAAAACCATAAGACAAACAAAGCTCAATAAGCTTAGTAAGGGAAAAAACTTTATGTTTTATGTATGTAATAAATAATAATTATGCCAACCCATATCGTCCCGTGGGTGTCGTAAAAGTGCAGCAGCATCTTTTTGTAGTACACCATAAAATATGGCAAAAACTCTTTAAGATCAAGATGAAAATCTTTAGGGGAGGCGTATGTTCAGCAGTGGAATTATGACACGCTAAACTTATGATGATGACGATGCGGAATATTTAATGAGTATGGGCCTAAGTTAAAATTATTATATTAGATTTCGAATCGGCTGTGTCATTCTAAGTAACAACAGTAACATAAACTAAATAGTAGACTGTGGCCAAACTACTGTAATTATTCAATTGAAATAATTACAGTAGTTAAGTTATATAGAAATATAACTTAACTACTATAAAACAAAGTCTGCTTTAAAACAAAAATTGAGCAAAGTAGGCTGTTTGGAGCTTCTCAATAAAATTTCACCTAATGTTCAGATTCAATGTTCGTATAAATATATAACTCAATATTCAAGCAAGTTATACAAGTTATAGAATTAACAGTTTTGTTCTAAGATATACGAAATTATTTAATACGTACTCTGATAAAATAATTGAGACCTTTTTTATTATAATATCTCACGTCAGATTTTGCTAACAAAAAACGCTACTAATAGCGTGTCTGAGCAACAACTTTTTATTGTTTTAACCTGTATACATCTGTGAAAACGTTCTTAGGTAAGTAATTTTTAGTGACTTATTTTATAAAGCACAATTCTTAATTAAGTTGCCAAGGAAATAAATTTTAGTAATAAATTTTCATTTTATATATTATTTTCATATTATTGTAATCAATTAAATATAAGTCGTATTTAATTAATCGATTGATGCAAGTGGGCTAGAACCCCCCGCCCCGTCAAGATGAACCCGTTCGGTGATCTCTAAATCTCCCTCCATTCTCCATCTAAATATCCCTACATCGCACGTTACTTTTCGGTTAAGATTTTTTCTAAAAATAACATAATAAAAAAAAAATACATATAAAAAGTTGTTTGGATTTTGGCACTTCGATTTCATTTTAAACTAAGATTATATCGCTATAACTAATGTCATTATTAAAGAGTTCTGCTCGTGGCCTACTTTTTACAGTTCAACGTTAACATTTTTAGACGAATAATATTGCTCTCGCTTGCGAGATCAACGACGTCAATCTATCAAAGCGCCTTAACGTGTCTACTGCTCCCTTTTTCAATCCACTGTAAATTAAGGTTGGAGTTCTTCGACGATAACTACTATAGTTTTTTAAACGAAAAATTTTTTGCCAACGTGGAAAAGGAGTGTAAAATAAAACTCAAAGTACTCTTACTGAAATCGAAAACCTTTCTTATTTCTTAAAAACTTTCTATGGACTAAATATTTTATACTTTACTTAATTTAGACTTCTTCGTCAGTAAAAAGGTGGTATGAACTTCTTGAAGGGTTTCTTCTGGTCGGTTTGAATATCAGTGTCGCGATTATCTCGGTTGCAATTGAGTTCGATCCATTTTGTGGTGTTATGCTGATGCATTGTTTTTTTTTTTACATTTAAGATTCCATTGTCCTTTTTAAATTGATAGAGTATAAATAGTACAAACAAACACTGATAAAGAAAGTCAAAATACCCGAATATTAATTTATACACGCATTTATTTTTAAATATTTCTTCAAGCAAGCTTGCCACGGGACAACATATAAGAGAAACAGACTCAGTGTGCACCAATCCTAAATCAATTATTCTGCTTCTTCTGCAACAGCATATAAATGGTCTACACATATATATAGACCTCTACCATAGGAAGGACTTAGCATAATCGCCACGCTCGGCAACCGGATTAGCACAGTTCCAAGCCTTTCGCACCTAAGACTCTTCCCGTCTGATAATTTTTGGTCTGATATTTTTGAGATGGTTATCCCGCTATCTATCTGTAGTAATTATAATTTTAAAGACCTTCCCTTAGTAACCTCTTACGACACTCCACAGTAAACCCACACGACCCACGCAACCCACAGTCCCAGAATCAAACAGTTAGCCACCGTGCCGTGTACTTCTCATTAATAAATTCTCATGTTATTTATCTGAGTTTTTTTGTGGCGTGATTAGATCATGATTGACGTGAGTATAGAAAAGTAAAGTAAAGCTAATTTCTTCCCAAGTACAGTTATTATAACTTCGGTTGAATCGAGTTAATTAATGTTAGTCACAATATAATGAAGAGTTTACAGATCACTCTATTTTCTGCATAACAGTAAGACAAAAGAATCGGAAAACATTTATTAAAAGAAGAAAAATACATTAATTCTTTAAATAGTTTTAACGTATATTCGTTATTCACATGACTTGTTTAAATATTAAAAATCTATTATATAAAGCGCTTGTTGATAATTTCTAAGATTATTAAAGTTAGGAATCAACTTTTAATTGCAAATCTTCAGCAGAACCTTTTGTGCTTAGGAAGCTCTTGCTTCCGGCGATCGTTGTCATTGTGTAATGTCTGAAGGTTAATTAGCTACACCATGACAACAATTAGCTACACCATGAAGGTTAATTAGCTACACCAAGACAAGTGGCTAGCATCTTGACCTATGATTGTGTATAAATAAATACATAAAAGAATACAGATACACTGTCACATTAAGGACTAGGCATTTCACATGCCTCACAACCAATTATTTTAATGCTATAGTCGTATATACTTTTCGAATTAGAACACAGCTGCGGTTGCACCATTGGTTTACGGCGGATATAGGGAAAAGTACTGTATTTATACAGACTATTCCTAGGTAATAATATGTGTCAACTAGTAAATACGTACCTTATCCTTCACATAAACACCTAGCATGTTGACCTGCATTGTGCGTTGAAAATTAAACTTATCAGTAATAATTATTTCAGTAAAGATTATTTTTGACAATGTGACAGTCAGTGAGCTTTGAACCTCGTTAAGTAACGGTGGTAGGCGAAAAAAATTGTTTTGAAAAATGGAATGTACGTTTGCTATGACGCTGTATGAATAATTTTAATTAAATAAATTTTAATGATTTTAATGAGACATCTGAATTAAGTTTAATTACAATTTTCTGAAAACATTTGCTTCCAAAACATTGTTGCAGAACTCCAAGCGTCTGAATTCTATGAAGTCAATAATTTATTGCTTTCTTTTTTTATTGATTTTTTTTTTCATTGTACTTACACTAAAGTATTATGATGGGCGGACTTAATGCCTGGTGGCATTCTTTACTAGTCAACCCTGCGTGATGAAGATAATGCGAGTAAGGTGAAAAGAATAAAGTAGGTGAATACAGTTATAATTTGGATATCCGGGACATTCCTTTTTATGTAATTAGTGTATTGATTAATTATTTCGCTACTTCTTTTAAGTAATTATTTAATTACTTCAGTATAGTTCAGCTGAATTTACTATAACGCCATTTATTACGCAATAATACAATAGCTCACTCCCCGTATACGACTTAATATGTTTTCTATAAGATCCGAGGAAAGTTCCGATGCAGTGTCTAGAACAAGAAACACAATGCAACAGAAACAGGCCTGAGAAAGACTTTTAATTCGAGAGTTGCGAATATCTTGGCCATTGCTGCTCAGCAGTTGGAAATGTAAAAACTTTGTAGCGTTATTTGATACTTTTCTTCTGACCCATTGATGTTAATCCGCTTTTATCCCCTATTAAAAGCCTTTTTTAAGAATGTTTAAAGATTAGAAAATTCACGCAAAATAGAGTCTTGGCTATTTACACTAAGCTAAAAATGCTTAACGAACCATTTTTTCTTATAAATCGTCCAATTAAGTGTGATTGATTAAGACATACACGTAATCTTACATGCAAATTTTATAAAATTATTTTTATGTTATAACGGCATGTGGTTTAATGGAATCGCATCACATCAAAGCTCAAATACGAACTTTTATCCCGAGGTTACGAAACCAGCCCTCGGGCAGCAATAACGTGCTACATCCAGCGCCAGCCACCTCAGAAAGAAAACTCCCTTTGAGCTTGTCAAAACCACTTATGCAGTCACCTCACCCCCTTGTCTATTATAAGTCTGTTGAATGGCAACCTAAATCGCAAAATTTAAATATCGAGATTTATTTAATATATTAAAAAAAGAGTAGCTCATGCTTATTTCAACTACATTTTAGTAAAAATGATAGTAAATGTTATACACGGACGAGAATTTAATTAAATCTACTCCTATAAGAAGCCGCATAAATCAAACTAGGTGGGGATTAATGACACAAAATAGAAACCGTAGGATGTAATCACGATAAGATTTCCCGTAATGAAAATGTAGTAATTAGATTTTAAATCAACTGAATACTGCTGCTTACAACAATACGAGTATGTGTGGTAAGCGTAATTTGATATAAATGAAAGCTTATAGAGATATAAGTACATAACAGTACATAGAGATATAAGTACCTCATTTAATATTATACAGAATTACTTATTTAGTGGATTATTTTGTTGGAAACGGAGGAAAATGAGCAAACGGCTCACCAGATGGTAATTACCAACGCTGACGTACACCTTCAAAAACAGAGAACTGCTGGTTCGTTGCCGACATACAAGGAAATAAATAATTTGAGGAGGTGGTGGGAAAGGGGGGAGGAGTGGGCCTCCGTTACCTTACTCATCGAACGAAACGCAGAAGCACAATATGCCTCTACTTCACGTTGGTATTCTGCGAGGCCGTGGTATTTCACCAGTTGAGCTGTCCCATTCATGTAACGCTAAAAATAAAGATTAAAATGGGAGTTAAAATGGAATTATATTTGTACAAAAATATTAGGCTTTCGGGTCTGGCTGTGTCATGTCCTTGACACTGAATAGGACATTTTTTGTTGTGAAGAGGAGAATATAAAATTTGTATGACATATAGATATCATACACGGATGACAAATATTATATAGAAATTTTACTAAACCAGTCTACGAAAGCCAAAGGATTTGCCTTCGAATCAGGTGACTCGAATTTAATCCCCAACTTGATCAATGATTATTGCATGCTGCCTTCGCCGATAATGTTTTTTCATTTCTGATATATTTTTCAGAATCATTCCGCCATTCAGGGACACATCGATACATTTTATTCCCTGCTGAGTACTAAAAGATATTCTGATATTCTGAAGTACTGATCGTGGAAAAGTGAGTCGGCAATGTTGTTATCAGTCCGCTTGCCCAGTGTGGAGAGTACTGAGCGAAGTGTATGTAGAGAAGTTTCCTTGTTCATTTCAGCCGATATTTGAACATAAGCTAATGTTCAAACTTGGACTGAAATAGACTGATAAAGAAGACAAAAAATAACAATCTTTTCATGAAAAGATGACGGATGTCGGATGCTTCGTCTGTAATAATAATGATAACAAAGTTTGTTTGAAATAAATTTTGAGACTTCAATCTCTACATAAATAGCAACGTCGCGTTAAGAATAAACTGCATAGTACTGCAAGCCTAAGGCTAGTGGACATCGTTTAAAACAACTCGAGCCTGAATCTCGGGCACCGACAGCGGGCATGGTTACCGTAATTGTGAATTGAATTCGTTGGCTTCTATGTAGAAAATAGAAAGCGGTTGTTTGTGCTGGAAAACTCTAAATATACTTATGTTATGGCCATTAATGAGATTTCGTATACCACCGCCCTAATAAAAAAAAATCTATAAAACCTACGATCATCGATCATCAGTTTTTATTAATGAGAATATAAATAAGTATTCATGTATATATTTAAGAAGATGTATTTATTTATGTTTGTATGATGTAATTTTAATTATTTTATTTAATATTGTATATGAAATTAAAAGGATTTAATTTATTTTATTAATCTTGAAAATTGTCACTGTCTTTATGTTATATACAAATCGTTTTTAAAATTCATTACGCGCCATCTTTACGAGCCAGGGGATCAAACTTACGTCGCTTGATTCGGGGTCCTATCAGATTGGATCACACCCTCTCAGCTATAGTGATATGAAAAGTTTAAAAGGTAATTAAAATTTAATAAGATTATGTTAAATATATATTCGTATTCATGAAATTAAATAAATATTTGTGAGATTGCATAATTATTGTTAAGTCTAAAAGATGTGCTTCAATGTATGGTGGCGGAATCTTCGGTTGCCAACCCGCTCATCAAGCGTGGCGACTATGGTAAAAAATCCTTCAAGTTTTAAATCTTTGCGGGAGGCGTATGTTCAGCAGTGGACTGAAATTATGAACACGCTGAAATTATGATGATAATAATGATAATTATTGTTTTTTAACGTTTGATGAAGTTACACACGTCGCCATTTGAGGAGTATTCAAAAACAATTAATTTAATAAAATATATTTTCTAAAGAAGTATCTTTAAGCAATATGACATAAAAATTGGGAAGTACCTTATAATTTTCATATATATATTAATTATTGTAATTTGTATTTCTCTTATTATACTAAACCAAAGCTAATTAATTACAAAAAAATGAGACAACAACAAGATTTTCCTTTGAAATTTAAGGAGAAATTTATAAAGATTAAATTACTTAATTAAATTCTTATTCTTATAGTCGACCCTTTTAGCAGCGAACTTATAAGTCAACGTCATTTTTAATTGTAAAAGTAAAAGGAATATCTAAAGGTATTTTTGGTTTCTTTGAGCTCTTTATTAAATTGTCTTTTTTTTTGGATACATATTATATTCTGGTACATGTCACAAGCGACACGAGCAAATGTACATAGGACATCCAGCTCAGGTCTCCTAATTCATATATCGGCGGTGCTATACTGTACCGCCGATATATGAACAATTAAATTAGGGGTTTAATTAGGATAATTTTAATATAAAATAATTTAAAATATAACACAAATATCAAAGGTTATTATAACTTCAGTATAGGTAAAAGGCATAGATAATATTATGACTGCTTTTATGAGGCTTTTTATATTTGAAAACCTGGGTGAATTCTGACTGAAGAATTAAAAGCATCAAACACCAAAAAAATATCAATATTGCATGGCTGTATCTTGGCTCTTCTTTTAAATTTGAATTTTTAACAAGCACAAGTTAAATGTTGACTCTGACAAAAAATATTAATTTAAATATTTTTAAGCAATTTTTTTACCGACATTGTCGCGCCTGCTATACATTCTAGAAGGGGAACTGCCTATATATCAAATATTTTTCCATAATAACCGTTATAAAATTTGACAAATGAAGCTTAAGCTTATACTACTGCTAAATTAAAAGACTTCCACGTTTGTTTGCAAGCATTGAGCGCTAAACTTCGCCGATGAAAAATTAAAAAACCGCTAATTTATGAGCCAGAATTCTTACAGAGTTGTCACAAAAAGAAACATGATAGATGGGTATTTTGCGTAATTGTAAACAATAATATTTTTTTAAAAGATGTCAGAAAATATTAATTCGTAACAATTACGCGAAAAAATAATAAATAATGGAATATATTACCTCGTTCGAAGAAAAGAAGACCACTACCCTCCCTTCTATAAGTACGTGCACCAGTTCTTCTACACACCACACCGTCACCACCAAAAGCACACTCGAGCACTGCACCCGACACCAGGTAGACGCTTGATTCTATTAACTTTTTTTATTTTCCTTATCATAAAAAGGTACCAGATTGGATATTAGGAGGTGTTATCTAAAAACCTCTGACAGCGCTAAGGTAACAGCACTGGTAAATTATGTTAAATACTTTGAATATGTCGTTCCACGGGAGTAATACCATGCTACTAGAGAATGTCATTGCAAAATATAAACATTTGAGAAATACAAAAAAGAAGATGACTACGATCATCGAGAACATAACTAATCGTGTTAATCTGATACTGATCTTCTATGTCTATGAAATATTCTTTAGTTTCATAATAAAAATATAATTTTAAATCATTGGCGTCACGATTATATAACTTTAAAGAATGCTATAGTCACATGTGCAATAGCAAATTAACCATTATCTCATTAATGCGAAATTTGGTGAAATAAATTCAATTCGGTGTGACATCAAAAGAAGTGCATAGAAGAGACCATTAACGCAAAGATAAACCATTCATCGTCTATATTCCGCTGAATGCTCCAGATGCTAGACGCCGTAAATATTTTAATAGTATCAGTAAAATTTTGTTTCTAAAGCTAATTGTAATCGATTTTAAATCGAGTGAAAATTAGATATCAATAATTACTATTTCATTGAATACCCATATATGAATTATTTTTATTCATATATAAGTGTGTAATTTTTTTAATAAAGTACTGTAAACTCTGCTATGATTAATTTATTTTCTATTAACGAACTAAAAATTATCCAGTTGTCTCCTTAATCATGGAGGCTTAACCATCATTTAGGTATTGTATTATTATCAGATTAGTTTTACAACCCCATGGCACGGAAGTAATGCAGACCATTTGATGGTATGTGTGTTACTTCAACACATGGACATCTGGAAACAAATATTCATAATAATTAATCAAAGAGAGTTACAGGTGCATTGTCACCCCTGAGGACTTACATGTAATTCCTCACAGTCTGTAATTAAAAAAGAATTCCAGACCTTTATATATGAAGATAACAATGATTACGCCTTCTACGACACCCATAGTCGAATAAGGTTGGCGCTATTCTTGCTTCCGACAGCCACACGGAAAATTATAATAGTTACTTAATAATATTATAATTACTCCAGTTATAACTTACTGAAAATTTACAGGCGTTATTACAATAACATCTTGCCTTTTTATTTAGTTTCAAACCATTAAACAGACATGTACTTAAAATCGTCAGCAACGCCAACCCTCGTTTCACGTAATTTTTGATTTGCCTACTTAGTTCCAATAAGAACATACGTAAACCACCCTATTATTTTAAAATGATCTACGATTGACTTTATAAATAATACGCTTATTTTTAGTTTTCTGTTTCATTTTAAATATGCCACATTATATATTTTATATCGGGGTGAAAGACGAAGTAAAGCTGATGTTAATGCACATGGGCACCTGCCGACCTGTTATGATGGATGTTAGAGATCGTTTAATCTCGGTAGAGTAAGACGGAATGCCTCACAACCCGAAAATCACACTGGCTCTGTCATATCTTGCAACCAGGATATCAACACTGCTTACTATCAACACTGCTATTAATTGGCGGCTAAAGTATCTAAGAGTGTGACTCAAACGAATCCTAGTCAGTAAATAATTATTGGTTAAATTTAATCAGTACCTCCCTTACCGAGAAAATGCACTAAATAATAATATATAAACATCTATACACATCGCCCAAAGGGTCAGGAAGAAATTCCGAATTTCATAGCTGTCCACAACCTCCATTTTGCCTTTCCTTCCTAGATACTTAATTATCTCTTTATAATATAAATTCCGCTATAATATATTTATGAATATAATCAGAAGGCTTATCTAAACCATTATTATATTAGTAAACATTTGAGTAGCGTGCTTTATATGCATATGATTTATTATATTAAACCCTGCTTTCTACACAGGCGCTTCCTTTATGCGAGAGTTCGCTGCCAGCAACGTGCACTCATTAACGAAGTCTAAATTATTTGTATTTATTTACTTTGTACTGATAAGCAACGTAAGCTTTTTAAGGCCTTGTGGGATTGGCAACTAAGCTTATATCAATATTTAACAACCTGTTTCAAAAGTGAATGTTTAACATATTGCTCAGAATGTTTAAATAACCGAAGTATTATTAAATTCGACTTAGCTTTTTGTACGAAATGAGAATTCACATTTATTTTACTATAACATACCGTAATCACAATCGTGTTACGTTAACTAACTGTACTGCACGTTGACAAAAACAAATGTTCTGTTACTTTCAGAACTGAAATTTGTGCTAATTTACATATTAGGTCATTGCTTTGTATATTAAATTAATAATATTAACGAAATGTTTTCCTGTCTTTTTTTACATTCAAATAATTTGATTATTTTATCGAACATTGGTTTTCTAAATGACTTCTTATATTTAAGATCGTTCAGAATAGAATTAAAAGTAAAAATTATTACAGTACATGTCAACTATGATATGAAGACTCAAACATTCCAGTCTTTACTAGTTACTTAGATCTTTATTAGTTATTTAACTAGTAAGTGATGGAAGTTCTGAACCCAAAAGTGGAATCAACAATTTTAGTGAATGCACATAAAAAATTAAT
>DWHW01000005.1:0-18211 GCA_018248055.1 Zerynthia polyxena | reverse complement strand
CAAGCGAAAATTGACTCAAAAAAGTTACTTGTGAGCGTTTGGTGGACTAGTGCCGGTGTTGTTCACTTCAGCTTTCTCTTCTTCAGCAATTGTAAACCATGATGGAAAAGCTAGCTGCTAAACAACCAAGGCTGGTCAATCGTCGTAGGCCTCTGCTGCTTCAGGACAACGCTAGACCACACACTGCACAACAGACAGTTACCAAATTAGAAGAGCTTCAATGGAATGTCTAAGACATCCACCGAACTCAACATTTTTTTTTTTTTTCGAAATTTGGATAACTTCTTGCAAGGGAAAAAATCAACTCCAATGGGGCAGCCCAAAGCGCCTTCAAAGATTTTATTGATTCCGTCCGAATGGATTTTTTAGTAAAGGGATCAATGAACTACCTATGAGATAGCAAAAGTGCATAAATAGCAATGGTACATACTTTGATTAAACAAATATATTATATTTTGCAAAAATCAACTTTAGGTTACTCCCTTACAAAACGCCAATTTCATATGTAAGGACCTAATATATTTTTATTTACATTTTCAAAAAATAGTTACTTCAAACAAAACAACGTTAAATACAGTCGAAATTCAATGTTAATTTCGGTCAGAAACATTTTTTTTTTCTGAAATTAATTTACAGAATATAAACTAAAAGGTATTGATTTTACGAGCACTTGTACATAAATTCGAGAGTCAACGAATTCGAGATAAAAACATAATATGTATTTATACAAAAAGATAAAATAAACTATGAACGCTGCCAAAGCAAGAATTCGACGAAATTCCTATAGGGGAAAAAAGCATAGAATCAAGATTCCGGCATGACTCTGCCGCAAATTATAAAAAATGCGAATCAAGGTGTTTAGCGTCGATACGCAATACACACCCTAAATCAATTCCCATTGTTCAAGGGATTGTATCGATCAAAATGATTGGTATCCCGATACACATTACTTTACACATAAAAAGAAAGGATTGATGACCACCACAACAAACACAAGGACGAATAGTTTAGTCACAGCTCTAAAGAAGTTTACAACTTATAGGAATTGGGTTCTACCTAGAAGTCAGGAAGCTTCATTTTTGCGTAAAATCAAGTGTAACTCGAGCACAGCGCCACCTATCAAATCCTACTGTAAATGTATACCGACAAATGTACATCGACCTACTCAACACATTCAAAATTTTTCAAAAAATCGGTCCAGCCGTTTTAGCGTTTTAGCCAGAGGAACGAACAACTTATTTTTGCTAATAAATCTAATTTAGTGAACACCATACGCCATTTATTGCTGCAAAGCCACGATGAAGCATTAATGTGGATTAGCTCGATGGGGGAAAGACCACATTGCATCGATATAAGATTCGGTTATATATAAAAAATGGGTAGATATCCTTAATTAAGTCCGCCTATATTGGACCTTCATGATGGACTCGATTGAGCTTCAAAAATTATTTGAGAAATGGGAATATGCTTTGTGATCACAGTGGCAAGTGGCATATAACCTTTACTTTTTAAATCTCTTTTATCAAGTCGACTGCTACCTATAAAAATAAAAAAAACTTAAAACATGGTCAATTCGGCACTTATGTACTTGTTTGCTATTTATAACGATTTCAGTGGTGCCAGATCCAAGATTAGAACTCAGGTCGCTCGCTTAATGTGAAATAAAGCGGGCGCCCTAACTAGACTACCACGAATCTTATATAATTTTCCGTAATAACGATGTAACAAGCGGGTTATCAATGTCAGTACTAACCCTTCGCTGTATACACGGTGCTCATCATCACCGATCCCGATAACTTAGGTCTGTCATATTCGAGAAGCTATAAGACTCTTTCGACACTTCTATTTGTTGACTTACACAACATCTACGGGTTGAGATCTGCGGTAGACAGTATTTCTTTACCAGCACAATGCTTAAAATACTGTAGATGTAGCGGGACTATTTTTTTAATAGTAAACACGGCGAACGTGGCAGCGATAGGTCGGAGTTCAACTGATAAAGTGATTACCGATGCCCACATTTATCTACACCACCAGTGGAGCTGTAGGTGCGTAGCAGGCCTTTAAGAGAAGGAATAATTTGAGCAGGGTGATGAAGAGAGAAAAAGGGAAGAGGAAGGGGAATGGTCTCTGATTACCTCACTCACAGCATGAAACGTACAGTCCCAAGATGCCTCTACTTCACCCGGTATTTTGCGAGGCGAGCAAGTCTAAGCCCGCCTATTCGTGCAGCAGTAAAAGCCACCGCTTGGCTCTGCCACGTTATGTGAAGTAATTAAGTACATGGCTTTCAAATATATTGCCAAAGATGATGTCACAAGACAAAGAATTGAAAGTCAGTATTATTCATGTATTTTGTGTATATGTGTTTGATAAAATATGCTTATACTCATAACGTAGTCATGATAATGGTCGCGTCAATTGAAATGGAAATTAAGTTTAATTTTAGTTTCGATATCAGGCGCGGCTCCCAGGGGCAATTTCGTTTTAGAAATGTAACGGCACATTACAAGGAAAGGAGCAGTAATTTGCACGTGAATTAGTCTCGTGAACAATACAGCCAGTTAAATAAATTGATAATAAAATATGTTTCTGGCGATATGCCAAAGGGAAAATATTACACGCCACTCCTTTTGTGTGTAGGCGGTACACTGTTATCTATTTCGGACAGAAGTTATTAATATAACAGTCAGTTTGAAGGGTATATAATGTCATAATACAGGCTGGGTATCCGTAACGGATTTCTTCACGTTAAAAAAGTTACTGAAGATAACAACTAAACTGAATTTTCTACGAATTATATCATTTATAATAATTATGCTTTAAAAATCATATATTTTTAAAGCATAATTTCGTGTAGTTAAAATAATTAATTATAGCCTTATATTTGTGATTTACATTTACCACTCTCTACTCCTGATGTCTCCTTTCCCACCCTTCCCTAAATTAATCCATCCTTGTAGTTCGGCAACGCACCTGCAGGTCCTCTGGTATTTCGGGTGTAAAAGGGCATCAATAATCACTTACCATCTGGTAAAATATTTGCTCGTTTGCCACTTTTTCTTTTTCTTCTTTTGAAATGTATTTATATTATCTGGTAGTTAATAGAAAAAATTCTCCTAGCAATAAACATTTTTCTGAATAAAATATGTATTCTCTGTACAAACAGCTTATTTTATATATACAATAAAACGAGACTTGTAAATCTGTGTGGTTCACATGTATACAGCTGAGATTAAGTTCGCCGGATTACCTATCTGGCGAATCTGACAATTAAGATACACGTAAACTATATGTACGTTAATTCTAAATATTCTGTTATATGCAATTACGTATTAGATAAAAATTTACAAAACATCGCTTTCAAACATTTTGGCAAAAACGCCTTGTCAAAAACATACGGCATAGCTTTGAAGGCATTAATATAACTGAAAGTGACAATCCTCAAGTCCTTGGTATATGTTATGTGTTTGATAAATTATGCTTATACTCGTTATATAGTCATGATAATGGTCGCTTCCATTGAAATGGAAGTTAAGTGAAATTTTAGTTTCGATATCGGGCTCGGCTCCCCGGGAAAGATTTTAGAAACGTACCGGCACATTACAAGGAAAAGGAGCAGTAATTTACACGTGAATGAGTCATTAAATCATTAATCATTAAATTAAATTTTGTTCCCCCCTGTGCCGTCTATTTAGGTTCCTCATAGCTACATCGTAAACAAGGCACGGCTCCTTAAGCTCCCTCGTATGAACTCGTATGAGAAGTACAACTTAATGCCTGACTACATGTTATAATGAAGATAAATCAATGATTGATGTTAATATGTATCAATAATTCATTTTCGCTTTAGAATCGATTAACTTAGTGAGTAAGTCGTACGTTTTTCGTAAGTAAGTAATTTTTATATAATACATATTTGGAGTGTATAGGATTTTAAGACTTTTTACTCGTAATTTTAATGATGATAAAATATAATATAATATGCATTCTTTTACATTAAATGGGTTACCAATATTCAGAATTTCATTTAAAGAAAGCCTTTATATATTACTGTTCAATGGAAGCGATCATGCTTGTACACGACTCGGTGAACATAAGCCTGCAATCGCTTCTACAACCAATTGAATAATTAAACGAGTTTTTATTCCAAAAGCTTTTCGCATTTGTTTGTCTGCTACGAGCTACTGAATGATTAATTGTTTTTAATAAGTTTAAACTTTCTTATCTAATAAGATACCTGTCCTTAATTAACATCATATGCTGATCCTAATATCTCGAAGTGGCATATCTGGAAACAATTATAACTCTTAGCTAATAAGTTTAAACCTCTATAGGGCAGGTTCTTAAACTTCTTCGCTCCTCGTAGTTTATCATGGGGGACCAAATTAAGCTCCCGGCCACGACAAGGCAGAAATCTGTTTGTGAGAAAAATCCATTCCTAAACTTAACAGGCAGTAAAAAGTACACTGCTGGACATTGGCAGATCCTAACGCCGATATTATATTTCAGTTAGTCATTCTCATTTATAAATAACGATGAGTGATGATTATGGTGGCACTGAGGATTATAGGTAAATTGATAAAAGTAAATTTTACCTGCACGTGGTGCTAGCTAGCTAACAATAGGCTCTGGTGATCTGGTGAGTATGGGCAAATCTTCCATGCACGGCGTGACAGATTTGTTGGTGTTTTTATTTTTTTATAGTACTAACGAATTGCGCTGAGATCTATAAAGTATATTAAATAATTAAATAGTGTAGATTTGCTAACACAAGGTAAGAAAGAGTAAGGTAATAATAAGGAAATCCAACAGCTTATAAACAGTAAAATAATTTGTATAATTGATCCAATATTTCCACCACACATATGTATTAACCCAACCCTCCGTATAATATTAGAATATAATTAGAAAACTGTGATACTCGTCCGCAGGCTCCGCTCCAACTCCAGTGGTATTCTGGCTTGTAGATTGCACAGTAGCTTTTTAAGCACTAAGCTGGGATGCATATCCGTAATTGTACTAAAATAGCAATATAAAAATATTATTTGTTTAAAACTTCTAATATACCAATTTGATACTTGCTACGAATATTCTATGGACCACGGTCAATATATATATATTATAATAGCGATTGCAGTCCATTAGGAAAATGTTAGAAGCATATGATACTGAAATAAAGTCCATTTAAGTCCATACTGGACGAGGAAATGTTCGAGCCTCGTAACTTTGTTTACATAAAAGCGGTATCAATATAGTAAAGGGTAATTTTCGCTACGAACAACGTAGTGTAATTATGGCTCTGCACACACGCTGGGAACGGTACGTTAGCTTAACAGGCTTGCGTTACAGTTACCCTAATTTATGTGTACTACAGAAAGATGCTGATGCCATCTGCTAATACTTGTTTCCCTCTGTCAATTTTTACGACACCCACGGGCCGAGATGTTATGGCAGATTCTGATCGCATGATAGTATAAGCTACCACCATGCGTTTTGTGATACAACCCTAGTAGATAGGATAGCCAGACGGACGGTCGGGTGGACGGCTACGTATGGAACCCTAAAAATTCACCGCTTTATGTTTCCATATTGAGCTAATTCCTGTACCTTAAAATTCTTATAAAATGTTCTATGGAATTCTTATTGAAAATTGTAGTGGTTCACAGAAAATATATGAAGAGAAATATATGATTAGTAAAAAACGTATTACTTTTTTTATATATAAAGAAGTTACTTATTACTTTGTTTTACTTACTCTAAATACTTACTAAAATACACAATATTTTACATATTATACTGCATTCATTACATAATAAGTGCAATAAAAAATTGTTTATTTACTTAAATTAGGAATTCAATTAGGAGCGCCGAATGTCTACCTCATCGTTGTCCTTGTGGTAGCGACCTCGACGAGTTGGGGCTCCACGGGCTTTCTGATAGTTTTAAATACTAGTTCCTAAGTTTTGTAAATATAATTGTTATATTGATTCTGTAAATAAAGATATTCCAAACAAAAAAGACTTAAATAATAACTTAATATAGAATTAATATAAATATATTTAGAAATGTGTTAGGGGCTTTTAATGAAAGCGACAGATATGCATTTTGAAAAGAAATGAAAGAGAAGCTAGAATTCAGAAATGGAAGGCATGGAAATAACTGCAAACTATTCGACACCAGTGTTGCACCTTTAGTATTGATCATGCCACCTCCTGCTTCCTGTGGATTTCGGAAGAGACGAAAAAGGGAAAAGCTTTGAAAATTTAAATGGCAGAATAACTTTCTCGAAATATACCACATCAATGATGGGCAGCAGCATACGAGGTGCGAGGTGTCTGGTACCAAACTGGCAATCGACAATTTTCTTACCGAGTGTGGCGATTGTGGATCATCCTCATCATAAGAGAGGCTTGTGTAATGCTTTAGACTATTTAACAGCTGTTTAGGTCGCAGTGACTAACAGATCGGGACCCCAACGAATTTTACGATATTGAGGAAATAATACAAGTGAAAACAATAATTTCAATTATGGTGAAGTTTAAAACAGAGACATTAATTGTATATTAATCATTTTGCAAATTATCAACATTCCCATCCAATAATACGAATTTACATACGAACATTTATTTAATGCCTACCATATACAAATGATAGCAAATACTACGTCGGTAAATCGTCCGAAAAGTTTTAACGAGCAATTCTACTCGCTCTAAAAGCCATGCATTAGGTCAATTTAACGTTTGCGGAACTGTAATGTTTGTTGTTGACTTGATTCTGAACGACAACTGTTGGTTTGCATGATTTACACAATGTTCTGTTTTGTTTGTTGGTTTGTTATTCTAAGTAAATGGAATACTACGAATATGCAATTGGAATCCTTCGAGAACGAGGCCACAGTTTTCTTCTTTATTAAATCTATTTTAAATCCTATGTTGGTCATAGGCAATTATATGAAAGCACCAAAAAACGAAAAAAAAACTACCATACAATTTATTCCCATACTCACCACGTTGGGCAAATGTGTTGGTGAGCTCAGTACCGGAGTTCTCGCACTAAAGGTTCTGTGCTCAATCACTAGTCTGTGAATTTGGGATTGGCATATTTGAACAGATTTTTTGCCTTAAATTGGTCACCAAAGCCAGCAGGGTGCATCGCGTGCGAGTTGACATAGGACCCTACCTCAAATCTTGTCACACACATGCACACACTCTCGAGCAGTTTTCGAGCTCTAAAATATCTTTTACAATTTAAGTTGTTGGGTCTTAATTCTTAAAATTAAATACTTTAAAAATACGTTATTTTTATCACATAATAACCTTTAACGCTACGACAAATGTTACAACATTTACCGTTCATAATTTAATTTAATATAGAAAAGCAAATCTCCGCAGAGACAGATCCCTTTTTAGTGAAAAGTCAAACTGCGCTAGTCGTTAGGGATTAACAAGATAGAGTTCTTTGAAACGTCGGTATTTATCTTTGATGTTGTTGATTGTAACTACATTCCAAGTTATATTTATTTCGAATAAATTCTGATTAGAGTCTTATATCGTGTTTAAATAGTATCTGCTAGATTGCCAAATAAGGTTCTAAACAAAACGCAGAAACATGATTGTGCTTAAAAATTGTGTAACGCTAAACTTTTGTTATTATCCTTGGAGAAATAAAAATTAAACTATTGATGCCAAAATAGACCATTAAAGAAAAATACTTTAATTTTTAAATAATCTATACCAAAACACAAAATAGTAAAACCACCGACATAATTGTTTTAAACAATTCTCGGAGTATTTTTAACGAGTTCTCGTAACATAGCATTTAAGGTTACATTAAAAGTGGTTGATAGTTTTTATTCATCATTTTATGACCACTATTTTACTTTACTTTCATAATGCTTTGTAACTAAACATCATATTACTACATCGACAAATATATTTTTCATTTACATAACATATATATGTATACTGCAGAAAGCATGCGCTGAAGTTGAGTAAGAGAAAACTTAATATAATAAAAACAAAATAAAAAAATAAATTATCAGACACGATTTCCTGCTAGGGGTTGAATTTAACCACGCCTTGCCAAAGTTGAAATTGGTCGTAGAGGTTGGAAAACAGATTTTTTTGTATAAAATAAATAAGGAAAAAATTATAAGTATTATCACAAAGTAAAATAGTGCAGTTTTTGACGTAAATAAGACCCGAGAGCTTAATTAAGGTTACAGTAAAATAATAAGAGAGAATTTGAATAACTAATTACAAAGTACAAGTGCTGTGGATGTAGTAAATTAGATTTAAAACGTTAGGAAATGATTTCGGAATGAATTTTAATAAACAAATATGTGAGGTGAAATAAGTTATATGAGATAAAGAAAAGAATAAACAGTCGTCATATTGTGTCAGACGAGGACATTGGAATGAACCAGGATGATTTATGCGGTTATTAGGTTAAATTAATTTTCATGTGATCCTTACATGCTATAACCTGTATATGTTGTAACCAGTACCTATACGAATAAATCATATTAGGTCATATTAGGTAGGACCATTGTTACGTTGTGTTTATTTGGTAACCAGATTATTTTAGGTGTTTCTTCAAAGGATAAATATTCACCAGCGACAGCGTAAGACGTAGACTGTGCTATGAAACTAATTTATCAACTATCCTCTTACCGAAACTCGGACTGAAGTCGCGTATTTCAATGCGTGTAAACGTCATACAAAGCGACGACAAATCCAGCTTCAGCGAATGCGAAACGAAGCGGTTTGGGCAAGCATTGAATATAATCGAACACTCTGGTCCTAAAAAAAAAACCCTCCGTAAGCGCCACCACCTTGCCAGACCGTAAGTGTTAGCTTTGACATCACCATGAAATGCAAGGTCACCACGGCTTTCCGCCGCAGAGCACGCCATGAGTCCACTTCTCACCTCAAGGGAATGGGTTCCCACGTTGAGCGGCTTTCGGCTTTTGCGTCTCTATGGCTACCACCCGCATGATTTCGACGTATAATGCTCCACGAACCATTACACAGAAGGATATAGCCATGTTTTTGATAAAAAATATAGGGAGGTCAGACAGTCTACAGCCTCGTCATCAAGGGACCCGACTTGGTCAAAGCTACTGAGGTGTGAGTCAAACCAAGATGCAGCACGCAACCATATCGTCAATATGTCCAAGCAACCATAGAGACGCAATGTCGCGGAATGCAACTCACATAAAATCGACTATCGTCGGGCACATGGCATTACAGGGGCCTCCATACATTCCCAGCAGACATCTACACCCGAAACCCCCAACAACGTCGATTACGATGCGTCGATTCAGACGCAGCTCACCCGCACAACCATCCTTACGGCTATTTGCTGTATCGCGTCTTGTGGTGCAAATCGCGTCTTGCATTAATGCGACTATCACACAGGTGGCGCAAGACGTGGAGGTTTCCCTGAACCGCAAGATAATCGACGTACCATATTGTAATACACTAAGACGCCAAACACCACGGCAAGGGAATGCGCGATGTCCACGAGTAAGCCGTATTGCTTTACAACAAACCCGCTCACCAACGGCACTTAAATGATATGCCTAACAATAAGACATATCGGTTCTGAGACCACTTTTAATCGCGGTCTCTTATCGTACGGAAGGTACTACACAACTCTACATTTATCTTTTCAAGACCCAATTCTATTATTATTTTGCTTCTTCGTCTTTTGAGACCTTTTATGTTATTGCTTTTATATCATAGACCTTACTATCATAGGACCTTACTTTGGAAAATGCACATTACCTTTCTACTACAAAGTTTAAAAAAATACATTTTTAAATAAAATATTCTTCTTCAGCATAAAGTCAATAAAAATTGCTATTAAGAGTTTTGTCGATGTAGTCCAGGACACTCGCCTATTAAATTATAGTGATTGCCTTGACTACTAGGCTGATATGGCAATAAAAAATAATGTCTACTAACGATTACTATTTGGCAACAATCCCTTTCACATCTTTTCTTGAACTTTATCCTACCAGAAATAACATCACAAAGGCTCAAGTAATTTTCAGCGGAACGTAAGAAACAAAATTTACGGCTACTTTAATGCTACTTACACGTACTTTGAGGATTATCTTTCCTCTTTATATATTCACGTTCTGTTTGAAACCTGTTTTACGAAGTATTAAATGGTCATTCATCATTCTTAACTTTGTGTGTCTTTCGTACAAAATATTGTTTATTAATTATTATATAATCATAGCTTCAGCACTTGCAAAAAATTTCAAGCCGTGCATAAACTGGGTTCAATTCCGATGCTGAAATCACTAAAATTAGTAACTAATTATTACATGCGACGTTGGTTCAAATAAGTGTTGGTGAAAAGTGCGGTGGAACGACTAGACCTCTGACCACCTCATTGTTAAATGTCAGTGAATGTAGTATGGTAAGGAACAAAACCTTGTACTTTTCCACTGATTTATTATATTTTATTTGTCTTTATTACGTTACTTATTTAAGTTTTTTTGTAGTGTCTATAATTGTGAAACCTGTCAGGTGTAAAATCAAATAAAAATTAATAAATCTGTGAAAAATTCAAGAGTTGTGATACTATACTTATTTCACTATTAGATTCCACCAAGTGACAACCGTCGCAAGGATTAACCATGTAAAATATAATGCCGTGAAAGCTTACATGTAATAATTCATATATTTTCTTTATTCGTATTTTAAAGATAAGAATATCGTAGATGAGTTATTGCATTAATATAAGTGGAGTATAAATCTCAGTAAGAAGACATTGCTTCTCTCCTGGAAAAAATCCGAATTGTAATATTAAACGAAGCATCTCTCTGAGCGTTAAACCAGTTATTACCGACAGTCGATAAATTTATTCCACAGTTTCGGTTATTATGTTTAAAAGGTATTATGGTATTATTTTTTTAAAGTAATATTAAAAATATTTCTGCTTTTTGTTGTCGTTGTTTTTACACAAATGTCAGTTATTGTATTAATATTGGAGATAGGAGTGTGTAAAAGTGAAAGTTTGAAAATCTAATAAATTCATATTTCTGGGAGACTGATTCTCGAAAATGCCGAATGGAAATAAAATAACTGGCACTGCAATTATAAAACACGTCCGACGCCCGAGGTTGAGTCGCACATTGTTTTCACGTAATATTTGCCTTTATATTTCATATAGGTTAATACATTTAAATTCGTAGCTATTCTATAAAGTCACGCAGAATGTTGTTCTCGATTTTGGGAATTCAGCACGTAAAGAGATAAATTATTATTTCCAAACTTTTGAATTGCAGAAAATACATATACCTCCTATTAGGCGGTTCATATCATCACCTGTAGAAAAATCTCATTTATTGGATAGGGAAGAGAAATGGGAGGGGAAGAGGAGGGGAAGTGGGCCTCTGGTACCTCACTCACCGGACGAAACGCAGAAGCACAATCTACCCTCTATCTTTCTACTTCACGCCGGTATTTTGCGAGTCCGTGGTATTTAACCGGTCGAACCCATTCATGCAGCAGCAATAGCCGCCGCTTGGCTCTACCACGCTAAAACTTGGAAACACTTAGAAAAATTGCTAAGATAAGGTCTTAATTGTATAGATATTTATACGAATAAGAAAATCTGGAATAATTTAAAGAAAACTACCTTCATTTTATTCCTTTTATCTAAACTACATCAGCCTCTGTAGCATATTAAATATTTAAATAATTTCATAAAAAAATCCAAAACTATACCTTTCTTATTTAAAACGTCGTCACCTCGTCGTCAGCACTTACACAATTGAAACCGCTTGTCTTCGAGTAAATTAAATAACTAAACTGTTCACAGTTTGCAAGTTTCGACGGGTCTTTCATTCTTAATTGAATTTTGCATTTTAATTTAAAATAAATTTAGTATACTTATTATCTTATCTTATATCTATCTTATATCTTATTTATTTTCTGCATTTGTTGGTACCAAAATCGCGTTATATCGTTTCTTAGTGGTCAGGGTGGTCGCTTAAATTTCTGTGAAATTATTTATCGTAATAAGTCGGTACTGAATTAATTACCTACTCAGCGGTGAACGTAGCATCGGAAGAAAACCTGAACGCCTAATAATTAAACAATATATAGCGAGAGTACCTGGAGTCTGGCAACTAGCACTAGCCGATTCTGCCTCTCCAATTGAAACATTAATAGGCTGTTATTTTGCAGTTGAATTTAACGAAACATAGCTACATTAAAATGTTTATAAAATACATCCATTCCTTTTCCCTCTCCTCTTCTCTTATATGTACACAATATTTGTAGTGAATTATTTAAAACTGGTACTAACGTATATGATAGTTTTATCCGGCTAGACACTATAATCATACAGACATTATATCAGACAGTTATTAATAACTTTGTACAATTACTGATTTCGGATGAGATTTGTACCCAGGGTCCATGTTTCGATAATCACATTCGCTAACTACTAAGCCATGCGATCATCTTAACTACTAAGATCGGTGTCCGGTGAAGTCTGCTTAGTATTTACACTATTAGATAATACCAACTCGCGGCTTTCTGAATGCGTTTGTATTTATTTACATGTGATCTATTAAGATCAAAATGGCTCGGACGGTGACACGAACGCGGTATTGAATAATACAGAGCACGTGCAAATTAATGATCCATGCACAATTGCGAATATACAGGCCACGATAATTAAAATGTAAATGGTGCTTATAACTGTTTGTAGTATAAATCACGGTAGCCGAGTAGCAAGGAAATCTAGGTCCGGATCAGTAGACGTGAGGTCGAACCATGGGCTCATACCAATGAGCTTTTACTTAACTACGACCGGTAACGTTGCATTTGATATTAAACTGTAATAAGGCTCGCCACCTGATACTTTGTACCAAATAAACGCTGGTTGGCCTTAAGTTCTTTCGAAACCCCTTCAGATATCTTTCTGACCACCCCGATAGGTGCCGGTGCACACCCGGTGTACACCCGGTGTAGGGTGTACACTGGTGAGAGTTTATATTTAGTTTTAATTATATTAGTAATTTTTGTACATGTTAAATACGTTTTCAATATTATTTTGAAATAACAATATATTATTTGTAAGGGTACATTGATATGCAACTCTGTATGACGTGGGTGTGACATAAATCCATGAATGAATGAATGAATGAACGTAAGACATATTTATTTGCAGAAACGTGGTTGGTACAAAGTTGTTATATATTCTATATGTTACACATTTCTTCGGCAGAAGTCCGACACACAAATTTAATAACTATAGCAATTTTAATATACAATAATTACTATTTAAGATTTAAAAAAATCAAAGATTCGATGAAAGTAATACACGGTCCAATGGTGACACAAAGTAATAAATAACACAGCTTACTTCAATGACTCCAGTAATGGAGACTTCCGAGAGTGCCGACGTTTTATATGTTAGAAAAAATCAATTCATCATAATATTGCGACTTTTCCTTACACAGAGTTCCGTTTTTATTTTATATTTTATTTTAACATACCAATACTTTTCTAAATGCTGCTTTACAAAGTGGAAATATATAAGTGAGCGGATTATTTTATCCACAGATAACAGATACATTGAAACATTGGCACATTGCGTTATGTTTTTTAAACTTATTTTGTTTAAATCTCGATTAATTGCAGTTTTAAGTAACTGATATTACAGGCCACGCTGCTCCAGTGTGGGTTCGCAAATTTCTGCAAAATATGTTTTGTACAGTATCGGGACGTGCTATTATCCGGGATACGGGATTTGAGTTTTTAAAAAAAAGGATTTAATTTTCCTTACAAAATAAACTTTAATTAACTTCTTAATAACTATCAGAAAATGAAAGATTTAGTACGACCGGCGCGAATAGAGGATGGATCCAGACTGACATAGGAGGGCGAGGTGTCTGTATAAGCATAAATGATGATTTAGCAGAAAGGGTCAGTTTTAAGATGGGTAAGCAATAGTAACAAGAGAAAGTGGGGTATAACATCTCCCCCAATAAGAGTAAACTTACCATAAAAGAAAGTTTACATAACAGTTAAGATGAGGACAGGACGAAGATAAAGGAAATAGGATGCGCTTTTCTACTAATAGCTTAACACTAAAATTATACAAAACTATTTGTAGATACTTATCCTATTCTTAATCTAGGAAGCGGAGCTTCTTCTACATTATATTGGGGATCTTCTTCAGCATGTGAAGGAGTCCTTTTACATAATTTATAGATATTAGCTTTGCAGAAAAAGGCAATAAGAAATGTAGTAAACGAAATCATTAAAATGATAGTAAGAATGGGGAAAGTGATGTGATTAGTGAAAATGGGTTTATTATTATTTATAAAACCATCAAGTTCTGTAGTTTCTACTTCTATTTTAGTTTTTAAGTGTTTCAGATTATCCAGATTGATGTTGGAAATCGTCACGGCTGACGTATTAATGTTAAACTTTTTAAATGTATTTGCATTACAACAATTATCATCTATAAGATTGAAATCAGATTTTATGTAGGGTATGTTTACTTCTAGGTCGAGCATAGCCAATAGCTTTATATTTCGGCAGAATGCCACACACTGTGGTCCTAACGACAGAATACCTGTACCACTTATAGTAATTTCTTGAATATTAGAGTTACATTCTATAGTCAATTTGGTTGGTTGGGTTTGTACAAAAATCCACCTATTCTGTTTGAGCTTTTGCCAAATGTCGATATTGCCGTATATGAATTTAGTTTCACATTGTGAAGGTAATACTTTTATAATATTGGTCATGATTTCGATTTCACAGATAGGGTTAGTGTCAACTGTTAGGATGCTTGAGACATCACAAGCGAGATCTCCTTTATGTAAAGGCTTACACAAATTTAAGTCTTTCAAGGCGCAATATGTAGATTTGTCCTTGCTAAGAGCTACATAGTTTGTTGTAGGCATAACCATAGCATAAGTGTCGGATATATTTACATCATGCGGTACCGGGACTGGTATGATTTTATAAAGGTCGTATTCTATGTGATATACTAGCGGAATCCTTATAACAAATATTACATTATTAAGACTATAGAAAGCAGCAAGTTCCGAGACTTTTAGCAACAAGTTAATATTTCTTATATCTATACTTATAGGAAACTGTCTATACTTAGGTAAGTACCTTATACTACTTTCGATGTCTGCATACAATTGTGTTGGCGTAGCAACTGAAGGATGTACAATATTACTGTTTACAAACATTATAGAATTAACTATGTCTTCTAGTTTATATGACAAGGTAAGTAAACTAGCTTGTAATACGTTTAGAACTTCACTTATCTTATTTCTAAACAATAGTTCATTAGTTATAATAGATACATTTTTCAAGAGCTTACTAGTAACTTCATTCAAACGAGCTTCGTTATTTAAAATGGTTTCCATAGTTTTATTAAAGTTAAAGATCGAGGATTTAGAAATATAAATACTTTGCTTTATTAAAGAAGCTAGCTTTTTGTCGTCTGAATGTAAGGTTTGAATGGCGTTATAGTAATTTTCAGAGTCGTCTTCGTCCATAGTACCAAATACCTTTTTCATAATTGTCCCTATTCCAGAGAACCATGCAGATCTTTTAGTTCTGGTTGACAATAAATGAGAAATTGAATCGTAATCACGAAGAATATCGTCGTAGAGAGAGGAAAGTGGTTGGAGCATATTAAGACAACGGAAGTCGTCAATTGCTTTATTTTGTTCACATAAGATTTTAAATGTGTCAAAAATGTTTCTTATGTTTATTAGATGAGGTTTTATGTATTTTATATCTACAGGAATAATAAAGTGAACATGATTGGTTATGAGTTTCAGGTTGCTGATAGGGTCGAAGTATATACCAGGGCTCTTGGTGATGAGTTCTACAAATTCGTTGTCATCAGTTGCTAGAGCGGCGTTACAGTGAACGGTGATGATTCTGTGAATCAGAATGACTACGCTAGTTTGATTTGTAAAATAACGATATAGGAAAAGTTGCATGTAATATATTTTGTAAATTAAACTAGGAACTATGCTAACTAAGTTTAGGAACTAATTCTTTAAAAATAGAATTATTCTTAGTATATTTTTTTTTTACCTAATCTAACTATCTAGATTTGCAGGTTTTACTTCATCGAAGTGGTGAGTGACGTGGCGTCGATTTATGAGGAGAGTTAAAGTATTATTAACATTTACTTTTACGATTTTATACGGGCCCTTCCATAGTGGGGAAAGAGCTTTTCGAAGTCTGAGATGGTTTTTCAGATATGCATAGTCTCCGACTTTGTATTGTACTGAGCGGCTATGTTTATCATAATACATTTTTGATTTTTCTTTAGAGGAGTGAATATTTTCTAACGCCTTTTCTCGGGATATCTTAAGACGATGATGAAGCATCTTGATGTATTCTGGATATGTAACGTCATCACGTAATTCAAAGATCGAGTCGGGAATAAAAGTTTTATGTCCGAAAATAAGTTCATATGGGGTGAAACGAGTTGTAGTGTGGATACTACTATTATAGGTTAGCATAGCGGTATATACGAATTTGTGCCAATCAGTCTGGTTCTCGTTCACATAGGATTTCAAATACTCTTTTAAGGTCGAGTGACTCCTTTCTAGTGCTCCTTGTGTTTGCGGATGGTAAGGCGAGGACCAAATTTGCTTTATTTTCAAAAAGTTACAGGTTTTCTTAAATAGGTCGGCGGTGAAATTAGTGCCCTGGTCTGTTAGTATTGACTTCGGAATGCCAAAGAGACTAATAAAATGGACTAAGCATTCACAGGATTCTTCTGCTGTTGCATTTGATATGGGGTAGGCAACAGAAAATTTCGTGAGGTCATCTTGAAGAGTGAGTATATATTTTAACTTCTGGATTCCGGCTTCAGGCAATGGCCCAACGATATCGAGGCTTATTCTTTCAAACGGGCGAGTCGAAGTTGTTGTAATCTGCATTGGAGATTTGTTAATTTTGCGGAGGGCTTTATTGGACTGGCATAATTTGCAATTTTTTATATATTCTTCTATTTCGGAACGCATATTTTTCCAATAGTAGCGTTCTCTTATCCTGTCATACATTCTATTAGAGCCTAGGTGTCCGGCAATGGGAATGTCGTGATTTTCTTTCAATATTTTAGTTACCTCGGTTGGCACTGGATAAATAATTGTATTGTGGTAAATGTTGATGGTAATGTTAGTATTGTTAAATAGGTACATAAGCATTCCGTAGATTTTCACAAAGGAAATTTGTTCAAATGGGCCCTTAAAATCGGGTACTGCTATTTCATTTATATTGCCGGCAAGTAGAATATCATCTCTGACTGATTTTAGAGTTTTAAATATGTCAGGGTAGGAACAAGTATCGAAGTAGTAGACTTTTGTAAATAAGAAGTAGTAAGTTTTGCCTTTAATATTCAGTTTCTTAAATGAATGTAGTTCGCGTTCCCCGTCGTGAATTGAATCGTCGGTTCCGGAAATTATATCTTGAAGGTAAGGGTTAGATTCATCATGGTCGATAGATATAGGAATAAGTACAGTATTTGCATTGCTTTTCAGAAGGCTTTCATTATGTTCTTTTATATAAGTATTGTAGGTTTCATTTTTGTTAGTAAAAGATTTTATGAATTCAGAATAATCTTTACCGGAATTGGAAGATACTTCATCATTTTGTCTGTTTGTTTCAGTTGAAGGGTTCATAGGAGAAAGTGGATTCAGAGATATAGGATTCGGTGAAGGAACAGGATTCGGTGGAGTCCGTGAAGGAACAGGATTCAGAGGAGAGTCTAGTGGAGACGGAAGACTCAGTGGGCTAAAATCTACGTTTGATTTACCAAATGGGCTAATGTCTAAATCGCCCAGGTCAATTAGGTCGTCAAGGATATTTGGAGAGGTACTTGTGCCCTGAGTGGAGTAGTTATTAGGTAAACCGGATGTCGAGGGTTGTGGATCTTTGTTGTCTTGCAAAATTGGGTTCACTGGGTAACGCGACAGTGTATCCGCGTTACTATTTACTTTTCCCTTTTTGTACATTACCTCATAGTCAAACTCTTCTAGTTTAAGCCTCCATCTGACCAGTTTAGACCCTGGTTCTTTGCAGTTAAACAGCCATTTTAAAGGGCGGTGATCAGTTACGATTGTAAACTTGTATCCATATAGATATGGTCTAAACATTTTTGTACCGAAAATGATTGCCAAACATTCTTT
>DWHW01000004.1:0-18482 GCA_018248055.1 Zerynthia polyxena | reverse complement strand
TAGTTGTAGTTTTGGCGTATTTAAACAGTTGGAATCAAAATATTTACAATAATTATTTCAGATTCACGATATGTATTACCTTAATTTGAAAGTGTTCACCGCCGTTTTGTACACACAACTCAGCACGACATCTGGAATTTTATCCTATTCAAAACAAAGTGCTGTGATTTCACAGTTTCGAACGCGGTAACGATTTTGTCTTTTAATTCGTTCTTTGTTTCACTTACTCTTTGTCTCACTTGTTTGTGTATCGAATAATAAAAGCATATCGAAATATTAGATAAGAATATCAAATTAATTGATAAAACCAAGAGTCTGTAAGTACTGAAACTATAGAAATTTAATAAAAATCTACGTACTAGGTTTCATATCAACAGACTTAATTATTTATGATACAGATTTTGAATTCAAATACGACATAACATTTTGTATTTTATTTGAAAAACTATTCTAGCATATTTTTTATTTGAACAATTGTTTACTTTTATTAACAGTATGGTAACGAAAAATCTTATAAAATATACATGATTTTTTGAATATTAAATAAACTTCAAAAATACATCATGTAATATTTAACTATCTTAAATTACATAGGATGTAAAAGTTAACAGAACATAAATATTTTATTATGTAGAAACAGAACAAATTTTGTTAATGCCTGTGTGAATATACTCGAGCGAGTCTCCATAGCAAAGGAAATTTAATTACTGTTTCACGAATTTTTTTAACAAATCACTCATCGACTACATTTTTCATTCAACAAGCGAATCATAGGGGATTCTATATTTTGTGTAGTGAGACACGATTAAGGGCAAAGGATTCTACTCTTCGTATTCTCAATTCACAAAAATTAACGAGTTTAGAACTACATCTATTTGGAATGCGTCTCGTCAAAAGTAAATCTGCGAGATTCTACTACCCGATAATAATGATGTTTTAAACTTTTGACATAAGCTTTTTTCAATCTGCTTCGTAACATATGTAACCGCCTTTTTTTTCGTGAGGAAATACCTGTCGTTATTACTTACCATCAGGTGAGCCGGTTGCTCGTTTGCCACCTTCACCCATAAAAAAGATACAGACGAGTGCATTATTGCAAATTCACGAAGTTGTAACCGAGATCGAAATCTGATTGGAAATACCTATTTGGTATTCGATTCACACACATTTTTAACTATCGTTTCAATTTGAAAGTTTACAAATAAATGCGTAATTATGATGATTAGAGTTATTCATTAAAATAAAAAATTTAAAAAATCAACTGACTGGGGCGGAACACAACCTCCTTTATAATTGACTTATAGTGATAATATTTTTTTTTTCATGTTTATCTCCTATTAAGTAAGGTAATTCAATTAAAATAAAGAAATGGTTCGAGAATCAGGCCTGCAGGACGCTCATTGTTACCGTCGACTCATAAGAGCTCGACTGATTACAAATTTTTGAAACCAAACTCAAATACGAGATAATAAATTGAAGCGATGTTCCTATGATGTAGTTTTTAGATAAGTGTTCAGGGTGCATAATCTAAGCCTTTGGATGGGATCACGAAAGACATCCAAGACATCCTGTGTATTTTGCCGAGGTATTTTTTATTAAAAAACGTTACCCTAGATAGGACTTTCTAGATGTAGGACTTTCTCCTGTATTACGGCAGTTTACAAACAAAAATTGTGCTTGGACAAACACCCAGAAACAATTATTTGTAGGCCACATAAATACTTACGCTGCGCCGCAGCCTAACGCTTAGCTATTACGCCATTGAGTCGACAATTATACTAAACTAATTGTTTCAGAATGACAACGGAATCATTGTTAACTTTGACATATTCGGCATTCTAAAATGTTTCAAGAGTGTCGATTCGGCGACGAATCCATTCTCATTCTCGAAACGAATGGTTAAGATTTAAGCGCTACACCAGAATCGATTGTACAGCTATCCTTTGCAAAACTAAAATGATGACGGTGTAGCAGCTTATTAAAATAAAATATCTTAACAACTGATATAGGATATTTTTTCGAAAGAAGTACTAAGTTAGAAGGATAAGCAATACAGATCTTTGCTCTTCTGTAATATTACTTGTGTGTATGTAACTTAATGTTTCATAATATAAACCTTTTCCATTAAATTATATAAATGGTGGAAACCGCATTTACTTAGAAAATTAACTACTAAAGTTTAACTACTAAGTTCAGAAGTTTTATGCAGAAAAATCGGATAATAACTTTGTTTAATACCATTTAATTAAAGATATTGTAAGGCCTATTTTTTATATACTACAGAATAAATACAAGAATATCAAGAAGTGATGGGCATAAGGCCAGATGTAACTTAAAGCTTTAACTTCAGGTCTTACTTCAGCGATAAGGGCTTGGAATACAACATGCTACGTATCCCAATTGGCGGGTGTGACTTTTCTTTGAGCGAGTTCGCTTACAACGAGTTGCCTGTTGATGATTACTATTTGACAAATTACACGCTTTCCTGTGAAGATTACGACTATAAGGTATTTATTCTTGTTATTTTTAAGTAGCGAATGCCCGCGACATCCCTCGCGTGATATTTGAATTTGATACTTGACCATGTTTACTTCTTGGAAATTAATACATATTAAATTGTAATAGGGTACAAGCATCCAGTAGGTATCGTAGCAAATTTATACTGAAATTTAATAATTAAGACCATCATTAATTTTCTCACTTTGCTTACAAGCGTGATAATAATAAAAAATACCCATTGTGAATGGTGGAACCCTAACGCGAGCACTACTTGCGTTTGATTTTTTTTCAGATACCAGCAATAAAAAAGATGATAGAGGCATCCAAGTCACCTGTACATATCGTTGCTTCAGCTTGGTCACCACCAAAGTGGATGAAATTCTACACGGATAACAATCCAAGTTGTGGTTACTTGAAAAAGGAATATTTTCAGTCTTACGCCGATTACCACCTGAAGTATGATCATATTATTTCCCTTTTTTATTTCAGTAAAGAATATTCCAAATTGTTCCGCAGGTGTTGTAAATAGTATATCACGCTAGAATAATCTCTCACTTTCCGAAAGATAAGCATAATAAGTATCTTCACAGGATGTAATAAATACACGCAGTGTGGTGTGTGATACCAAATCCCAGACTACTCCCAAATCTTTAGGCTGTAAACGGTCCGAAACTCGAGGCCCGAAGATTCTTACCGGGTTGAAACATTCAACGACGAAGAAGAAGACAAATGTGTTTGTAGCTCCGCAACAGAGTCCCTCTCATCTTCCCCACCTCTCAATAGTTGATTATGGCAATGATAGAACATCGAGAGTAGTAAGGTGAAAAAGAAGAGACGAAACTTTCTGAGATGTTAAATCTATTGAAGTTCTATTGTTATTTAACGAAAAGGGATATGCCAGGCTAAATTATCCAGACCAATAGGTGGTCTTTACTTTAACTACTGCAACTACTATAAACTGCGTTCGAATTTTTGTTTAAAGGAGTAAAAATACTGCATAATCCTTCTGATTTTAAGTGATTGCTGCGGTCTAAAGATCCCCGATTAGGAATCAAAATTCAGATCTGGCATACGACACGCCACAGAGTAGAATTATGCTGTTATTTTAAGCTGGTATTATGTTATATTGTAGTCCTTCCGCAGACGAACTGACCCATACTACAGCTATAATACAGTAGATGGCTCTGTCACATAACCGCATTTAACTTTTAAGGGGGTTTCCAGGTCTTCTTATCTCTATGGGATATAGCAGTGATGTTGGTACATTAAATTGGTATTATATCAACACAAACATTTTTGATTGTCTAGCGTAGTTGTATTGTGTTGTTTCGGTCATTTTTCTTATCTTTATTGTCCCCTTCTTTCATTGAGTCATCATAGGTCGAAGGTTCGAAGTGGCACTGCGTTCGCTGATACACGTACTAAGCGTGGTGATTACTGTTAATTATCTTGCAGTGGACTATTAAAAGGTATTCAAAGATCAAAAAAGAATATAAAGTTATAATGGAACAGCGTGACAAAACCATTTCATTTCAAAATTATTTTCAAAAATCAGACAAATATGTTTAAAATGCATACATTTTTTTACGCATGCCAGTCAGTTTGTTCACATTAATTTATTGTACAGGTTTTTAGAACAATACGCTGCACAAGATGTTCCAATTTGGGGAATAACAACCACCAACGAGCCGTCGATTGCCTTCACCAATATACCAGTAACCAGCTGCATTGGATGGACTTCAAATCACATGGTAAAAATACTTTTTCTACTATTTCCATAAGCATGTTATAACGATGATTCCCGAGTAATGAGGGCACTTTAAGAATTCCCGAGCGCACTTTAGGATGATCCCTTCCCAAAAAGGAATGACGACGAAATTGATGGATGCGAATGGTTCAGAAACGAGATATATCATTAAATAATTTGTCCACAGAAATTTATAAATTTTTTGCACAAAAATATAAACTATACTAATATTATGTATGTACATCCGGCGCCAAAACCCATCTATTTTATAACTATTTTATCATCTATATCATTATCTATTTTATAACTATTTTTGAAGTCGCATGTAAACGGAGTTTAATCATTGGAGACTTCCACCTGTCAGCTAATAGAATAAATTAAAACATTCACTGATTTTCAAAACGCAAAAACTGTCTTGATATTATTTTGTTTTGCTTGATAGTGTTAGTAGTAAGAAATGTTGATTACAGGGTAAATGGATAGCGGAAAATCTGGGGCCGACGATACGTAATTCAACGTTTAAGGACACCAAAATTCTTGCACTTGATGATCAACGATACTCAATTTCCAATGATTTTTATGATGTAAGTAAATATTTTGACATTTTTTTATTTAACTTTGACAACTCAGCTGTGGTTTAGTAGTCTGGTAGAGCATTAATGGCACGGATTAGATAAGTTATTAGTAGTTCTTGGGTTCATTTACAATGTATGGTGTGGTAGAGTTTCCAAAATATACTGCGCTTTATTTTAATCTAGACTAAACCTTTTGTATATAGGTATGGTAACATATTATCTCGTATTCGATTACACTTATAATAAATTGGCTGCATCACGTTGATTTTTGAAAGTATTAAATTACTCTTTACTCTGACAGAATACAAGTGTCATTACTAAAATATTTTTTATGTGTAATGCTTACGGATGTAAAAACGAGACATACAAAAATATCAATAAGTAGATTAATTTTCTATCAGTTTTATTAGTGTTTATTATAGTGTATGTTTTTGTCATGTTTTGTGAACTACGAGTATCTTGAGTCTACTATATTAACTGTCTGTAGGGATTACTTATCCCTACAGACAGTTAATATAGTAGACTTCCCTGTGCGTGTATTACGTTATATTGCATATTGGTCAATTGGTTATTAAAACAATGGTAAAGATAAAAACGGTTAAATACTAAAAGATAAAGAATGACCTCCGTTTTATTATTATTCATCTTAGCAGTAATGCGGCACAGATGGCAGTTCTTATTCAGATAAGTCTATTGATGGAAATACACATGTGGCCATATACACTTTGATATATACCAAAAAGCTGAAATTTGCTGAAGAAAATCTTGCTTTACCTTATTTTTCAATTTAGGAATGAAAGTTGGCAAACGTGCATGCTCATCTGATGGTAAGTGAATTCCGATGCCCTCGACCACCTGCAACACCAGAGGAGCTGCAGATGTGTTGCCGGTCTTTAAGGATAGAATAATTTGGTGAAGAGGAGGGAGAGGGCATAGAAAGAGGAAGGGAAGTGGGCTTCCGGTTGACCACTCACCCAATTATAATAAATAATGTAGAAAAAACTGATGAATATACATACATACATACATACATGCATACATACATACATACGGGCCGAACCCGCCTTATAGCTTCGCAGTAGTCGGGTAAATAGGCTAACGTATTAACTGTAGTAGTAGGACATTAATAAGCTAATAATTAATTTATGAGGCTATAATTCTTGTTGTCTTTATCAGATTATCAAAGACCACCCTCAAGTTCTGGACTACATCGACGGCTTAGCTGTCCACTTTTATTATGACACGAATACTCCAGTGCAGGTTCTTCAGCAGTTGCATAAGATCTATCCAGATCTCTTCGTGATTTCCACTGAAGCTTGTGAAGGTAATTATTTCTGAGGAATACAAATTCAGTAAGCGTCAGAAGTGAGGCCTATGGGCTGCTTTATTTTTATTTTACACAAATCAAATGTAAATTAATACAATAATTTAAATAAACATACAGCCGCTCACTTGCGTGGTAACGAATTGTGTACCTAAATGTTTTTAAATAACACAAAAAGTATCATATATCCTATTTTTTTAATGGAGAAAGTGCCAAACGAGCAACTGGCTCACCTGACGGTAAGTGATTACCGATGCCCATGTACACCTGTAACACCAGAGGAATTGCAGGTGCATTGTCGACTTTAAAGGAAGGAATAATTTGGGTAGGTGATGGAAATGCTCCCATTTCCATCCTCCTCCTGGAAGTGGGCCTCCGGCACCTCACTCACCGGACGAAACGTAGAAGCACAAAATGTACACTACTTCACGCCGGTATTCTGCGACGAGCTGTCTGGTACTGTGATGGTCAAAGTACTTGCCGAGCGTTGCGATTAAGACAAATCCTCATTATGGTAGAGGTCAATGTAATACTAAGTTAGTCAATGTAATTTCCAGGGTTCCAGTCGTTTCAGAAGAAGAAAGTAGATTTAGGATCGTGGGAAAGAGCTGAGAGTTATATTAAAGATATTCTTCAGGTACGTATATTCAGTGTTATTACCACAATTATTTTCGTTCTCGTTTTTTTTCTGAGTTGAATTGAGTTTTCTTACTTTTCAAGATTAGTAGGGAAGACGATCGTGCCATTATTCACATAGTCACATAAATCACTTAAGGATCGGACGTGGTAAGGAACAGAGAAATATTGACGTTGCGCCAGCTTAAGAATCTATACCAAAAATTGGCCACAATTTCGATTATGTTTTAGGCTACGAGCCACGTGAATATGCTATAGTCATCTCTATATATATATATATATATATGCTAAAAACTTGCTAAAACCCAAAAACTGGTGAACCGGTTTGAATATTTTTTTGTTTTGTTTTTTCAAATACAGAGGTGGTTTCGATTCACAACTGGAACTGACAGGTGACACTGTAGTCGAGGTAAACCTAGTTACGGGTAGGGCAGAAATGTTTGCTGGGGCAACTAGTAGTAGTTAGATATTTAAACAAGGCTTTCATTCACTTATAGCTGTTAGCAGACAGTTGGTAGGCCATAAAGTGGCTTCCGGTCCTAATTGGCCAGCATTTGTATACCAGCAAAAACTGTGTCTGTGATTTTAAAATAAATTTAAAAACTGCTAGTTATACTCATGACTCATCATAAATGACCGTTTTTAGAAACTGTCTGTCCGCGTCTCTGTCGGTCTGAAAGTTTGTTTCGAATAAGCTCCGAACTGGCTTAACGGATTTCAATGAAAACTTTAGCGCTTAAAACTGAAATTATAACTTAAATTTTTGTTTCATTTCGATATCATGTTGGTTTCAGACGATTTTAATATAAATATCGATAATATGCGTATGAAATCGCGGACATTTTCTAGTACTATACCAAAACTCAAACAAAACTAGGTCAAAATTTAATTAGAATAGTTTTACACTATCGATAAAGTAGCAGAAAGTCTCCTGCAGGTTCCATGGGCTGCAGTAATCACTTAATATCAAGTGGACCGTTAGTTAGTTTAACATTACAATCCAATAAACAAATAACGAAGAGTGAAAAATCAATAGCATAATAATCTATTTGTGATGTGTTCACAGAACCTAAACAACAATGTCGTTGGCTGGATTGATTGGAACTTTTGCTTAGACGAGAATGGAGGACCAAACTGGACAAATCATCATGTTGATTCTCCTATAATTGTGAACGCGGAAAGAGGGGAATTTTTGAAACAGCCAATGTACTACGCGATGGGACATTTCTCGAAGTTCATTCCACGTGGTTCTAGAAGGATCAGAGTAAAGGAGAAGTGTTCGTCGAAGTATATCGACGAAGTGGCATTTTTGACGCCAGAAAATACAATTGTAGTAGTGATATATAATGAGTAATTGTTTTTTTTTTAATATCCATAATCCGCAGGAGTTTTGAGCGCTGACTTTAATTTGAAAATAGTTAATTTCAACATTGTCTTGGCAAATGTGGGTAATATCATTGGGCACAAAGCAGTTTGATAATAATAACTGATGATTAAAGGACTGTATCATATTAGTAGTATATACGAGGGAATATATCATTTTTTTCTCGAATGTTCATTCCTGTTGACTAATGAATGAGGCAACAACTAACGATCTTCCAATATAGAAGAAGAGACGGGGAATAGCATCTCTAAGTACCAGTGCAAAGGTACCAACTATTAGTTTCTGGCTATTAGACATTCCATCTCAGTCCTCAGGAGTGAAGACTGACTTTTTAGTAGCCATTACATTAGGTCTATTAGTTTATTTGTCATCCCAATTAAAAAAAAAACAAATGCCCATCATGGTGAGTTTATCGATTTTGCTTTTGTTGGATCTTTAATAAAAATACCTGTGTCCAACAGTGGACATATACAGACTAACAGAAAAGAAGAAGATTATGACGCATTTTTTATATTATAGTATGGTTGCGTAAGTGATTTCTCGACACATTCTTATCTCGTGAAAATAGTAAAAGATGACTAAGAGAAATAAAGGAAAATCTCCTAGTATGCGATGAAAAGTGATTTATCTCGAATATGCAAAACGTGTGGTAAGAATCTGCCACCCTTTTTGGGTATCGTAAGAGGCGACTACCCGGAACTATCGGAAAAGCCTTGAAACTCGCCTTTGCTACCGACAAATATATAACTATCGTCTCGAAAAAATAAAAAAGCCTTTTATTTCTTCCGACACCGTAGAGATTGACAATTTTAAAGAAAACAGTGTACATGTAATATAAATTAGGTTGTCGTTTGATCATTTTACTTAATTAAAAATACCAAACTAAAAATGAGGAGATCGATGATGTGCAGCTTTTAAGATGCGTGGAGTCTAGTACTACAATCGCCAATCGGCTTGCCGAGCGTGGTGACAATGGCAAATCCTTCTTACAGGAGAGGACTGCAGTAGACTATTTACAGGCTGTTAGATAAATAGATAGATGCGAAACGACTGACTGACAATACTTCTAAGTTACTACGTGTTGGACACTGTGATTTCCAATCTGCATGCACTCGATGCAATTGCAGTGAATGCTCACAACTTGAAAAAATGTATGTTTAGCTTAATAGTGTTCAAAGAAACAGAGACTAATGTTCATGGTGACGTTACAGTGATGTCAATGACACGACCGTGGGAGTAAAGTTGGGCGAGCAAAGGGCCACAGTGAAGCTGGAAGCCAAATCAATCACAACTGTGGAGTTCAACAATAATGATAATAATTGGTTGGTAGTACATGAACATAATTTTTGTAGGATTATAGAATCTGTTAGGATAATATCTGCAGCGGAACTATGGTAACTGACATAGCAATAAGGATCAGAAAGTTGAAGTTTTTTCTATAAATTATTTTTTAAATGTGGTAGAGTCAAGAGGCCGTTTTTTTGTTGGATGAATGGACAGGCTCAACCGGGTAAATACTACGGCCTCACAGAACACTGGAATGTTGTGCTTTTGCATTTCGTTCGATGAGGGTTGTAACCGGAGACCCACTCCTCTTTCTTCTTTGATAATTTCATAGAGATATAGATATGCTGGTGAAGAAGAAAGTGTATACGTAGTCATGTCATGGTTAGGTAAGAGAAAACATCGTAAATATTTCGGATGATGAGTAAAGAAATTACCAAAAAAATCTAAATCTGGTGGTATTTCTAATGCATAATCAGAGTTATTTTACGAACTAAGGATCATGATTGCACCTTCAGTCTCCGTTGTTATCTAACGATCCCACCCATTTCCATCTTATCATCAATAGGACGACGACGAAACTTTCTCTAGTTCGTAGCATCATCACCTTCATTGTATAAAGTTATTATAATATTTTACAGCAATACCACATCAATTATACTCCACATGAATGCAAACCCTATATTACTGAAGCTGAAAGCCGGAAGAATTACAATACAAATCCAATAGTTGTTCTTTAAGTATTATGTAATTACCCGACGTATTGTTTTGACTACAATAAACATTTTTATAATTTTAACTGAGTTATTTTTGTTCCGTTAAACTACCTAATTAATTATAAATAAAAATTAACGGCCCATGCTGTAAATTTATTATTATTATAGTTTAGATCGCAACGAGAGAAAATAAGTAATCAGGGTACATTTATTATACATATGTTATATATTGTATGTAACAGTTAATAAAAAACTTAGTATAAGTATTTCAAATTACAGCACAATGGCAATAACTCGATCGTATTTAGAGCTCAAATTAATTAAATAAAGAAAAATAACTTTAAACTACGCGTCTTCGAAGACGAACCTAAGAGGGTTCCTTCGTTCTTTCACGTACCATACACTTTTTATTCTCATACTTCCGGGGTGTCCGGAAATTTCCAACGCCTCAACACCCTCAGAACGAGCATAAAGTATAGCTGTATCGCTCGACCGCAAAACCACAGAAGCGGTCAAGGGTGACAACAGGGATGATCTGCAGCCAGCCGCTAACAACCACATTTGCAATGACGATCTATTTAGTCCATGGATGGCACCTTCGCTCAACTTCCTAAAGTATAGATACAGTAGTAAGTCGAGAAAAGGCTTCATCACACAACAACACACCTTGTTAGAGCTACAATTATAATGTAGACTGGAAACCATGACTGAGATGGATGGCCATGGCTGTAATGATTACCGAAATCTCAATGTCAGTAACATTCTAAACCAAAAACCAATACACACAAATATATATATATATCTGTTTTTATAGTTACTAATTGTTATTGACTTTAACATTTGTTTCGTACTTTTTACTCATTTAACATTATGTTTTATTTCTCCTTCTAGCATATACTTTCATATCTCGTAAACAACACTGTGTGACAATGCGAAAATAACTATTATTTGTAATTTAAATCACAAAGGATTACAGGAACACTAACAATAATCACCACAGTATAGTAACTATTACCATAAGATAAAGATTTACGCGGACAGTCCAGTTATCCATGATTAAAGTACTAAAATTTTCGTGATTTGATGACATATCACTATATAAGTAGTAAATATACCCATTGTTCAACACTTATTTATTTATTTTATATACACTTTAACAATCTTTGAATAAAGTGTCTTTGAAATATTGTGAACCTCTCTGTGCATACCAATATTATAAATTTAAGTCATACAAGTAGATATAAAACAGATAGTATTCTCAAGTTAAAGTTGAACATATTTACATTTTATTTTGTAACTTTTTTATGGGAGAGGAGGCAAAGAGCATACGGCTCACCTGATGGAAAGTGACTACCGCCGCCCAACACAAGGGGCATCGCAGGTGCGTTGCCGGCCTTTAAAATTTTCTAATATTAAAGTAAAAGGACTAGCTCAATAATATACAACGTAAAAAATGTGATCACTAGTGAAATAAAAAAGACACATTTAAATTTAAATTTTATTTATAAAACTAAATTCCATAATGTGTTAGTAAAACAGTGGTATAGACGTCATATTACTATCAACGATTAATGTAACAATACGGTACCAAACTACGACGGTAATTTGCATATAAACATTTTTATAGCCCTTCTAAAGTAAAAAGAGATCTTCATAATCCTAATCAATCGAGAACCTTACCTTAGTTACATATTAATTCACGTTAATTAACAAAGTTTAAAGAATATATCATGTGACCTCTTTAAATATTTTTATTTAAAACGTGTCCCATTTCGAGTTTCAATGTGGTCGCCTTAACCTATACGTATTAAGACTGTTGAACTTGCATGATACATTCGATAGCACTATCTCTCTTTTTATTCATTATATGGCAGGAAACAAGTGATGACTACAGTTTTGAGAGTTCTTATTCAAATTTCATTGAACGTCTGGCCATAACGCTTTATTCTTCAAATATACATATATCAGTTAGCTTCGAACAATCTGTATGGAAGACGTACAAAACATTTGCGATATCCTTGTAATATATAAGTGTAGTGGAACCAGTGTACAATGAAATTGTTTATTATTTGTTTTACGTTATTTATTTATTTCGTCAATTATATTAGTTCAGGTGAGTATTTTGGTAATCGTATTCACTATCTACGAAACCTAATGTACTAAGATTAAGATCTCCCGAATACATTTCCAACAATAAACCGGTCAGAGGTCTAAACAATATTTGAAATATTTTAGTCGTTTTAATCGACTTCTCGCCAAAGCTTCATCATCATCATTTCAGCGTGTCATAAGTCCACTGCAGAACATACGGCTCCCTAAAAAATTTCATTGTGACGAGTTTTTGCCATAGTTGCGAAAGATGCTGCTGCCCATCTTCTGATGCTTATATTTCCCTCTATATTCGCCAGAGCTTACTTGGACCAATATGACAAGTGTTAAACTTATCCCCAACATAAGCCCATATTACAGAACGTTAATCAGTCATTAAAATTAATTTTAAGAAGAGTTTGTATTTTATAACGTCATTTCAATCGAGGTTCATATATCAGCTTTCAGCGGAGTAGTTTCTTATTTCATAATGATTTTTGAGTTAAAATTGTTATCCATTGATCAATGATTGATTGTACGTAATTTTTTATCTTTTTATATTTTTTCATGCTTTACTTATGTAAAGACATTGACTACTTCGACAACTTTTTAGTGATGTCACTAAAAAGTTGTCGATTATTATATAACACTTTGGTAAGAGGTAGACAACTATTTATTGCTACTTGTTAAATTAATAAAAAAATGTAAGATTTTTATAATTTAACAAGTAGCAATAAAAGAATATTATTTTTTAATTTGTAAATACTGACATAGTAAATTTTTTTATATTCCACATACTACAGTTTTAACGTAAATAATGCGCGAAACTAATTTAATAACTTCTTTAATCGCAAATCAAATCTATAGTACTAGTTTCAAGAAATTCATTCTGTAATAGGCATTCTAGCAGTCAGAATTAAATAATAGCTGCAAACCTATCCGACCATGGGTGTCGTTGAAGAAGTTTAATCGTCAAAAAGTCTAACATCTGTGCTTCTACCACATGGTGGCGGTATAAGAGAATCTTTCATTCCATCACGTTCTGTAAAGTCGACAGAGGGAAATATCAGGAGATGGGCAGCAGCTCCTTTCTCTAGTAAAACGTAACGCTCACAAAGCGTGGCAACTATGGCAAAAAACTCTCAAGGTGAATATCTTTGGGGGAGGCGTATGTTCAGCAGAAGACTTATGACACGGTGAAATGATGATGATGATGATGAATAGGACAGATGCCTGAGTTTTTATCTGAACTTAAAACTAAGCTTGGTTAATCAGAACTCAAACACCATTTGTGTCGTCTTCTAGAAAACAGGCCTAAGTGCCCAGACCAACGACAAGATCGTCATACACGAGTATTGAAAAACTTATTGATAGATTCTCTCCAGAATAAATTATTGTATACTGATTAGACCAAAAATAAGCAGAACGATGATGGGCAGCAGCGTCTTAGGTGCGAGAGGTCTGGTACTGCGATCGCCAATCCGCTTGCCGAGCATATCAAGTAAGGCAAATCCTCCCTATGGGAGAGGCCAGAACATATCCTGCAGTGGACTATTTCTAGGCTGTTGAAGTGAAGATACTGATTAGAAAATTGATCTAACGTTACCTTACCTTACTAGCACATAGAAAATCAACTGCATGACATAGTCCTCTTCTATAAGAAGGATTTCTCAGACAGCACGTAATTTTGATTTAAAGTTGCTATTATAAATATACCATGCAAGTTTTTATACATTATGGCTGCAATCTTATAAAAAACATTGATGGAAGTAATTAACGTTTATGAAGACAGATGGAGCTGTGCCTATTTGCATTGCGCTATGGTTTTCTTGGTTTATAGTGTTATTATATTAACTACTAACTATTATGTAAATGTTTCAAAAGTGATAAACTAATTTCAATTGAATATATTGACTAGTTTAATTGTTCACGGGATCTCTTTACCGTAGGTTGCCCAGAAATTATACTATTTTGGTGTATTTAATAAATCATAAATTGGCCTCTGGCATCTTAGATTTGAAATCAGATATAATTTTCTAGATAAGAACCCCGAGAAACTTCAAAAACAACACCCAAATTGATATTTGAATAAAAAAATAGGCTTGTTATGCTAACCTTTATATCCAAGCATTATGCAAGTATGTCGCAAGGGAACTAGCAAGTTTGATTTTAATTTGCAGCAAATGAACTGACGTGCCTTGGTAAAAGTGTTGCCAAGTGTAGTGTAGTCAAGTGTAGAAGACAATTGATACTTGCTAGCGTGCTGAACGTTTTAAGCAAGTTTAAATTGCTACCTGGGTTGCTATAATTGTCAAGCTTGGCAATGGGACTGGCGATCGCAATAGGTATCTGACATCTCGTGACATGAGACCTTGACTCTGCTGCCTGTCATCGGTCTGCTTAATTTTGACCTGACATTTTTCGAAATACTTATCCCGCCATCTGTCGGAAGCTATTGCTATTTTCAAGGCTTTTACCTTAATCGCCTCTTGTGATATCCACGGGGAGAAAGGGTTGGCATATTCTTAGACTGATACCACACGGCAAAGGTCTCCTTACCATTTGGTGGTTATTGTCTATAAATATATTTGTCTTAAATAAACTCCAACCTTACCTTTATCAACAATAGTGTAAAATTTAATTTTAAATATAACTCAAATAATATAGACAAGTGGTGGGGAGAATCATCACTAGTGCACGGGTAGCACTGCACTCACAAACTAGCTTGCTATAACTCTCCCCATTCCATTTTTCAATGTCTTTGGGAATCACTGGTCTAGATAAAGTAGAAGTTAAAGATCGATACTATTATTTTACCTTTACAGCTTTTAATGTCTCCCATAAGTAGGATTTGCCATAATCGCCAAGTTCGACAAGCCGATTGTCGATCGCAGTACCAGCCACCTTGCACCTTAGGCGCTGTCGTCAGTTAAAAATGTGCTTAATTTTGGTCCTGTATTTTAAGTAGTAGTTTTTGAAGGTTTTTGTGATTTTGAAGATTTTTTTCTCTTAGTTGCCCCTTACAACATCTACAAGAAGAAAGGGCATATTCTTACGCCGGTACCAGACGGTAAATTATTTATTTATAACGACGATATTATTAATTATTTTATTTCATAATGCGGTACAAATAAAAAATTTTGAATTTTGATTTATTTAAATTATGTTTAGCTGTTTACAACAATTAACCATTTAGGATTCACTATATTCATTACGTTTAAGATACATCAATTTGGAAACGCTCTATATAAGACAGCACAATTTTTAGTATGTAGTTGTTATATATAACTATATAATATATATAATTAGTATAATTACAACCACAAGCACAAATACTGCCAAAAGTATAAATATTTAAGAGTACATTTGCGATTTTTGAATAATTTTGTTCGTGAAGTGTTGTTACAGTTTTACTCAGACAATTGCTGTTTATAGTTTTCATATCACACTTATCGTATTTCAAGTAACTGAAATTATGTAAACAAATACGATGATAATTTTGCAAAGGTTAACAGCTAATTTGACCTTAAAACTTTTCAATTACAATCAGACTAAATATAGCTTGCCAAGCATAGTTATTATGGTAAATCATTTTATGGAGTGAGGCTTATTGAAAGCATTAGATTATTAAAATGCTGACTAAGACAAAGAAAGAAAATAATTCCTTGTCTTTCCTTAATTTATGTACATTGTTCAAGGATTTTTTACCATTGAATGAAATGAAATGAAATTCTTTATTCTTCGACGTAAGAAACATAATTTTGTTGTCAAATGTCAATACTTCTTTTAATATATTTTAATCTACCACAGTTTCGTAATGAGGTTCCTCTAACAGAGAAGAAACAGGCGAAAGAAACTCTGTAGGTATCCTCTTTTTTGTTTTTTTTTCAATCATAATACAAAAGGCATGTTCCCACAGGCAACTGAAAGCATGCTACAAGAAGAATACACTGATAGATAAAATTAAAGCAAGGCTGCATTGCAAACCTGAGCAGACCAGCCTCCACTAGCAGCACCTGTTCACAAGTACGACGCATGTGGCACTTTTCCATGCTTATTTATCATTACAATAATCATTAAGTTTATAATAAGCTTTTGAGCACAAAGACTTTTAGATGTGATTTTTAAATTTTGACTGTGTAAGTTTTAATATACATTCTGGAATTTTATTATACATGTACGTGTATGCGTGTACATCGACCCAGAAAAGAATTTTGAACCTTATTTAATCTGAATCTTCGATTTTCTATCTTGTTATTATTTCTCAATACAAAATTATGTCGATCTCTATTTTTTCATATTTATGTACATACATAAATAATATTTTCGTAAATGTACTGACATGTAAATGTTAAAATATTTATTTCTTTAAATAGTTCCCTAAGCGAATCACGAGACCGCATATTATAAATTACCCGCACTGCTCTTTTTTGTAATATAAAAATAGTACTGACATTAGCTGCCTGTCCCCACAGTAAAATACCATAAGACATTATGCTGTGAAAATAGCTACAGTAAACCAACCTTGCAGTCGCTATATCAGTCAATTGGCGAATTTTTCTTACAGCATAAGCAGCTGAGCTAAGTCTATTAGCTAATATTTCTATACGAGGACCCCACTGAAGCTTAGAATCTATTGTGATCCCCAAAAACACTGTTTTTTCGATAAATTCTAGAAAATGGCCCTGTAACATAACATTAGATGGTAACTGCTGTACATTAGGCATTACAAGTCCATATTCCACGATGGACCTCCTTTACAAAAAAAAAATACTGAACCAATCTTGAAGAATCACACAAAAACTACTGCATATTTAATTTAACTTTTTAGACACTTTGTCCTAATTTTAAGTAATACTATGGATTACAATACTCTCTAAGAAACGTGCTAACAGTTTATATAAAACTGTTAGCACGTTTGTTACCCTTATTCAATTTAATTGCTTAGCGTATCAAGCGTTGGTTGATTTTCCTTAATACCATCATGGTACAATATAAATAGCATTATGGAAAATCCTCCATAATACCAGCATTTTCCATAGTGGGGGTATTTTGTACTTGAGTCTGGTCCTAATTTATAGTAGTGCCAGTATCTTACACTGTATCCAACTGTTCTGAATTTGAAAAATTCGCAATGGCTATCGACTGCTAGCGGCATAACCATTTCAAAAAATATCAGACCAAAATTAAGCAGATCGATGACGGGCTGCAGCGTATAAGGTGCAAGAAGTCTGGTACTGCGATCGAAATTACGTTTGCCGAGCGTGGCGATTACGGCAAATCCTCTGTCCCGCAGTGGACTATTTACAGGCTATTAAGGTAATGTATAGATATATGCTATTAATATTTCACAAATATCCCAGATATCTTGGATAAACGAGACCATGTCTTAGATGTGAAATATAACACGGTATGATTTTATTAGGGAATGAAGTTACAGAATCTTTGTGAAATGTTTTGTGGCATATTGCATAAGGCATTGCATTGGCAAATATAGCACCTTTTTCTTTCATTGCTCACTCACTGAACTAAAAATGTTCGCTACAAGACAATCTGGTACCAAATTTCATCGCGTTAGTCTTAAAAAAGTATACTAGGAAATGCTTGCAATACGGCTTCCGCAAAAATGCACGACCGAAATAATCTTTTACTCCTATTTATATAGTTGTGTGTTGTTGATTACTGACAAGCAATTTTCGCTTCGAAATTGCCTGTTTCATTTGTTTCATTAAAACGGACAGTCAAGAGCATACGCTGTCGTTTTCATATGTCGAGTGTCAGTCAAATCTATTAATAATTTTAGTAACTATTTTTATGTCATTAATTTCACGTAATTCTTACTCCTATATATATAATGTTATAGTAATATTCGTTAATATTCGTATTGTTTAAGTAATATTCCACATGGTATTACCCATAGATGGTAGCGACGTTACATATTTATGGGTATCGATGAATTGCATTTTGTCTATCTCCAAAAACGCAGACCGTAAATACACATACATCTAAGGCAAGCATCAGCAGCAAAATTTGCAGCGCTACATGCCATACTTAAGATGGTAATTCTGAGTTTAATGGGTATTTTAATTTTGTAAAATAAGAAATTTAAAAAATCAACTGATTAGGTTGGGACTTAAACCCACGATCTCTGACACACCGTGGCGTCGCTTTGTCCAACTGAGCTTCCGGGTCACTCCCTGATCAGTTGAAATTTTTAATACCTAATGAT
>DWHW01000003.1:0-18967 GCA_018248055.1 Zerynthia polyxena | reverse complement strand
GACGTGAGCACTTACATATATGCAACGTGCACCACGTACAAGTACCGTAGACATTTCAATGAAAAGATAAAATAAAAATAATAATATAAGTAAAGACCATATACCGGTCGTTAGAGATTATTATTTTTGGGGTAGCCAGAATATTTTTTTAATTAGTTTGTGGTTACAAACGAACTAATTGTACTGATGGTATAAACCTGGACACAATTTAAATCTAAGAATATTACATATTCGTGATCACCCCTGAGAACTGAGATGCAACATCCAATATACTGTAATTATACTGCCTGTAATTATACTGGGCTTAGCGTTAGCCACATTCTAAGGAAGGTACTCAAATTTCCGGGAGCAGTGACAAAGTAAAAAATTTAATTTTAAATTAACTTAATTAGATAGATGTTGAATTCGGCGATGATAAACCGAGAGTAATGTTCAGGCGGGCTCGGAAACAACGCCCTGTTGTCCATGGTCACCCAGGGATGAGAACTCGTCAATACATCGTAGTGTAAGAATGCTGACCCATCAATAGAAAGACGTGTACCCATGCCCAGGTGATTTTATTACTCTTTTCACTCGTACAACAAAATGTATATATTTAGAATATACTATCTTTACCGTCATGCTAACTTTTAACAAAAAAAAATACAAACGTTTAAAAGAACATAAGTACTTTGACTAGTTAATAGAGAACTTTATTAACGTTTTATGAATAAAACAAAGTGCACTCCTGGCTTAAATGAAAACTGACAATTTCCTGTAATATTGTTCGTAAGAGCGGCATTCCGGAGTATTTCACAATGGAAACTTATTTGTCAGCGTTCTATTGATAATCGAGGACTGGTGCATACTGCTCTACATTTTCGAGAATAATCCGTGAACTACAGCAAGTCTAACTGTCATAAAGCCTTTAACACACTCCATAAACAAGAGATGACATTTTAAAATATATTTTCACAATTGTCTGCGTGTTATTTTTAATGGAATATTTAAATAAATCAGTAGCAATCATTTTGATTGTTTTAATAACAAATAAATAAAGAAAGAAACTTTATTTGTTGCCTAGCGCGAACAAAAATAAAACAAAATGATAATCTTATTTACATTGTTCAACAAAAAATATACATAATAAATTAGAAAATTAAATAAAAAAACTACTATTCTTTCCACCGTAGTTAATTGTACTTTTGCTAATGTTCTTCCCCAAACTCAGGGACTACAGCTATCCATCAAATTTCAAACAGACAATAAGTGCGTAGACAATTACCAGATTCGCGATAACTAAGAATTATCTCTCTCCTCCATAATTTCCGACATATTTGGTAATAGTATATATGTTAAATAGTTACGTGAATTTATGAAAAACATTTTGTAATCTAACCGGTTCCGAATCTAAAACTCTCAAATATTTGAGACCTTTTGCCCAACAGTGAGAATTTAAAGCGTGCTACTTTACCTTTACTGTAAAATAAAATTAACAGAACTCTGTCTATAGACAGTAACTAGTGTAGACTGAGAAATGATTAATACTTTTTTGAAATATAAGCAACTGCAAAAGCATAATTTTGACATTAGATTCCTAAAAAAATATTTTGAAGAACGACAATATTTCTTTGAATAATGTTTTATCCACAGATATATTAATTTCCAATATTTTTTTCTTTTTCTTTGATAAATACCTTCTACTGTAATAGTAGTATGTAACGTCAACCCACTAAGCGGGCACAATTATTTGTAGTCCTTACGAATACTCGTCCCGTGCGGAAATCGAACTCGCGATCCGCGCCGCCGCAATCTAACGCTTAGCCACTAGCCCACCGAGCCTACAAATGACTTAATAAGTTGTAATTTTAAATTAAATCCGAACATGCTGTATCATTAAGATGGTTGTTTGGACTAACAACTACACGTAACACGTAAAATAAGAATGTCATTGTGCTTTATCCCCAGTAACAAAATCTTGTTTAGACATTTGTTTTATAATAAATGTATATTTTGATTAAGAGCCGAACTTTAATTCAAAAACCATCATTCCTTTTTATTAATTTGTCCTTAAAGAAATAACAAACAAAAAAACGTTTGGCAACTTATTTGTCAACGGTCGTTTGGCCATTCAAACACTAGGGTAGCAACATAATACAATATGAAATGTTTTTCCTCTCCAGTGTCAGTAATCCTGATAATATCTTATATCAATATCATTTCCATTGTTTCAAAGTTATCACAAGTAAAGGGATATAAAAACAGCCTGAGAATGGAAAAGTCTAGTAGACATACTTTTTTTTATGAAAGAAAGTGGCAAACGAGCAAACGGCTAACCTGATGATAAGTGATTACCGATGTCCATGTAAACCCGCATCACCATAAGAATTGCAGGTACGTTGCCGACCTTAGAGAAAAGAATTATTTGGGTAGGGGAAGGAAACGGGAGTGGAAGAAGAGAGGAAGCGAGCCTCCGGTACCTCACTCGCCGGACGAAACGCAGAAGCACAAAATGCCTCTACTTCACGCCAGTATTCTACGAGGCCGTGGTATTCAACCGGTCGAGGCGGCCCATTCATGCAACAGCAAAAACCGCCGCTTGGCTCTACCACGCTAAATATTTGTCTTATGTTCGTAGATTATTATTAGATCGATGATTAATGTGATTATTACATAATTATGGAAAGATATGAATGAATGAAAGTATATTTATTTTCTTGGTCACGCAGACTTTTGATTTAATGAAAAGACACCTTTGTAGTCCAACGTTGGTAGACCTTAATATGTTAATTATACTCATATGTCATTTTACTTATATAAGTTCATTACGTAGATATTACTAATTGCGATTTATCCAAATTGGCATAATATAAACGAATCAGTAATCACGACCTTGCTCTTAATATCGATACAAAGAAATATAATGTCTAGCCTGCGTGTAATTTAGTGCTCCACCTAAAAACATAAAGATATCTTTTACAACTGTTATTTATTGTTATAGTTGTGTTTCTTCGACTTTAGTACTTTGAGGTTGCTCGGTGAACCATTACATAAAGCAAGGTTTGGAATATAATATATTAAACATGTTGCTACTACGAAAAAAGCTTTTGATTGCTCACTTTTAGTGCTGCAGTATAAACTAATGTAAGTGTAGTGAGGCCTTTGAATTTTCCTTTTTTACTCGCAACTTCGTCTGTGTAGGCATACATTTTGTCCTCTGAACCGTGATGTTAGATAAAAAAAAAGTTAGATAACAATATGTATTAATTAAAATAAAACATAGTCAGAAATAAACAACACAGCTTCAGCTATTTTCTAAGTGTTTTTTTTCTTTTTCCATCGAAATCATATCGTAGAATTTTCCATATTTACTAGCAACCGACCGCAGCTTTGTCGAAAAGCCATGAAATATTACGAGAAGTAATATTTCATAGGTTTGAATTATTTCAGAATACATTTTTTTTTAAACATAAGTAGACTTAGTTACTCCTTACGTATTTTAAGTTACTCCTTATAATATCAGCTATCTGCCAGTCCAACTCGGTAAGACAGACACACAGATAGACAATAATTTTAAAAATTGTTTATTTTCATATAAATCCCGTATATACTGTACCATATGCACTTAGTAAAAAGCGTTTAAATGACATTACAAGCAGACACTTATATTTTATTTATTTGTATAGATTTATTTATTATTATAAACTGTTTTGTTAGGTAAATACATACATAAAAATATATACCTAAGTAAAACTCGAAATGACATTATTACTCATCTTCAACAATACTACTTTTCACTAAATTAAACATAGTAATAAATTCAGCGAAGAAATAAACTGAACACTTGAAGTTTTATTTATTTACTAGACTTAATCTCACTTTGAGTTTACAGTCAAACTTTTAATCGAAACCGTTGCAGTTAACAATTTATAAAGGTCAACTCCCATCAAATATGTATTAAGTTGTCTTTTAATTGTAAGTTTATTAATTTGAAAAAAATATATAACTCTTCGCTGATAATTTGAGTTTATTTTAATGGAAGTACTAATGAAAAAGCAAATATATAGTTAAATGATAAATAGTCACTTTAGTCCCAGGATTCGTCTATTAACTGTGATGAGTAGTAAACTCGGAGAATTCAGAAAAATTACCAGTTAAAATAAAAATATTATACATATATTACATAAATACTAATTTTGTATAATAAAGTTTGATCATTGTTTCAGCGCCTTGTGATACCCGTCGGTGTCAAAGGGTTGGTTCCTTTCTCTCTCAGAGGTTAAGTTTAACCATTCTGCATCAAAATGTAGCCTGCGTCGTTGGCACCATGCCACGAGGATTAGAGTCTTATGATCATTTCAATTACTAGATTTTAGATTTTTTTAATATAATTGTTATATTAATTTTGTTAAAAAATTATAAATTAAACTGTTATCAAATATAATATATATTACGTAGTTCGAAGAGAATAGCAACACCGTTCCTCCCACAAGTGCGTGTAGTAGTTCTTCTACACACTGCACTGTCACCACAGCAATCACCCTCACAACTCTTGGCGGTTTTATTTTGCCTTGTTGCGTGTCGAAGCACGTGACGCTTTCTAAACGGTGGTGGTTCACTGCACCCGACACCTCGAAAGAGCGACGACACGATGACGGAAGTCGTGAGCTCATGTCCCGAGTCAGTTGATTTGTTTAATTTCTTATTGTAAAGAACAATTATATAAACTGAACATGCGTTATTGATTTTTGATGTGAAATATCTAATTCTAACGGTTAAACTGACGTGACGAAGCGTCGCGACATCATGTGTTGTTGTATATGTTTTTATCTGCATATTTTATTTTATTTTTAATATTTCAGGGCCTAACTCCATCATTTCAATCTTGTAATAAATTAACATAAATGTTTATTGAATAAACTTTTTTTTATTGCGCAATATTTATTTCCTTTCTTAAACTATCCTTTTATGCATATTATATGTACAAAAACATTTCGATGTATCACATCTGCCAGGTGTACCGCGACGGCTCATTTTTTTTAATTAGATCATTTGTTGCGAACCAAGGAAACTTTATAAATCTGTAAGTAGCATTTAGTGCTATTGTCACTTATTCCGCTTTAATCGGCAACTGGAGGAACAAAGTTTTGTTCTACAGTCGTCAGTTACTTTAAAGCGGGCGCAGTTTGGAACAATCGTTCTTTACAGAGAGCCGATAAATAAGTTTCCATTGTTAAGCATTGCCGAGTTCCATTTTCACCAACAATTTTGAAGATAATCGGTTTGCTTTATTCCATAAATCCGATTGTTTTGTTCGCCAACGAAGGATTAAGCCAAGATTATTTATGATTTGAGAAATACATGTATCCATTAAGTTTCTACTTAAGATTAGTGAATTAACTTTAAAGTGAGTTATTATTAGAAGTACAATTTGATATGAAACGTCTTCAATTAATCTTTAGAGGGTCACTTGCAAAAACCATATGTAACGAAATATGTTATGACAAGATCCTTTATTCATCATCATCATCATTTCAGTGGGTCCATAAGAACATAAGTCACAAGATCACTGCTGAACATACGCCTCTTCCAAAGATTTTCATCTTGAGGGGTTTTTGTGTCGTATCGTGAGCGGGTGCCGCCGATTTTATGGTGTACTACAGAAAAATGCTGATACCCATTTCCTGACACTTATATTTCCCTCTGTCGACTTTTACGACACCCACGAGACGCGATGGGATGGTAGATTCTGTTATACCGCCACCATACTGTTTATTAGACTGTTTGATCATTAGTCGCCGTCTACGACCCCATAGTCGAATAGGGTGGGCGATATTCTTTAATTCTGACATCCACCCAGAAAGATCGTCTATTGCTTTAGAAGTATAGCACCTATCGGTATTATTTTATTAATATTATTTAGACAAAACTAATTTATTACTCGGTAGTGTTAATGACGCTGTAATCGCTCGCATGCAGATGATATTTAGAATGTGTTAAGCAGGTAAGTGCTAATAATCCACTTGATAAAAAGTTACTACTACAGTCCATAGAAAACTTCAAACAACTTTAATCGTCGAATGTTACAGATGTTGTGATCCTTAAGGGCTAAAATAGAATAAATCGCAAACTGTTATTATATTAGCTACTACCACTTTTCAAACCGGAAACAGCAGTGGTTTTACTGATGATTGGTAGTAGAAATAGGTAAGAGAGTAATATCTGCCCAGTCATAAGTCGTAAAGTATGGTATTGTTTATAAGGATTATTGAAGTCAATATATCTTCCATACTAATTTTGATGCATGGAACTGCATTTCCCAATCCGCCAATTGAGCTTGATGTCCATAACCATGCTCAAAATGCCACGTTTTGTTGGTACTTTCATGGAAAAGCATTTGTTTTGATCGGTCCTTACACTGCCCAATAAACAAGAAGAAGATGCCAATATATACTTATATATACTAATATTACTTACTAGCCTTTAACGTAATAAAATATTACTCTGGGCCTCTATTGCTCAGGGATTGTGTAGTATTCTAATAATGAAAGAATTTTTTGGAATCGGTTCAGTAGTTTCAGAAATAACCGTTTATATACATACAAACAAACTCCGACCGAAATCGCGTATGTCAATGCGTATAAATGTCATCCAAGTCGACGACAACTCCAGCTTCAGCGAATGTACGTCATACGGTTTGGGCACACGTTGAATATAATCGGACACTCTGGCCCTAAAAATAAGCCCTACGTAAGTGCCACCACCTCGCCAGACAGCCGCTACTGCAGACGCTATATGTAAGTGCTAGTTTTGGCATCACCATCAAATGCAAGGTCAGCACGGCTTTCCGCATTCCGTTATGAGTCTACTGCTCATATCAAGGGAATAGGCTCCCACGTTGAGCGGCTTTCGGGCACAGTCTTGAGAGTCTCCTCCCGCCAGCTACCACCCGCATGATGTCGGCGTATAATGCTCCACCAACCATTACAAAGACAGATATAGCCATAGTCATAATAAATATATTAGCCATCAGAATAAGTGTAATTGACGTTGAGTATTGTGTATTTTCATCGAGTTAGTTTCCCACCAACAAGTCGCCTTTATACATTTAAAGGTGGGAAATTTACAGAGAATATTATTTAATTACATTTTTTTCATATAAAATATGAAGTCAAACAGTCTGCAGCCCTGTCATCAAGGGATCCGACTTGGACAAAGCTACTGAGGTGTGAGTCAAGCCAAGATGCAGGACGCAACCATTGATTGAGTGACGATATGTCCAAGCAACCGCCATAGAGACGCAATGTCGCGGAATGCAACTCGTGGCGCCTCCTCATCAAAATCCCAGCGTATCATAGCAGCAAGCTACTAAGACGTGGGGGTTCCCTGAACCGCAAGATAATCGACGTATCACAGTGTAATACATTAAGACGCCAACCACGATGGTGGGTGGGGGTGCGTGATGTCCACGAGTAAGCTGTATTGCTATACAACAAATCCGCTCACCAACAGCACTTAAATGATATGCCTACTCGTGAAAATAAGACATATCGGTTCTAAGTCCACGTTTACTGCGGTCTCTTATCGTACGTATCTTATCTACATTTACCTTTTCAAGTCCCAATTCTATTATTATTTAACTTTTTCACCTTTTATATTATTGCTTTTATATCATAGACCTTACTATTATAGGACATTACTTTGGGACATTCATATTGTATCTTCATACTTATATATGTCTTACTGCAGGTTTGCATGCCCCTCCGCAGGTTTAAAATCGGTCAGTTTTTGACTTGTCCTGATTGTGGTCAAACTTTATATGTATGTATTCTAAATATTACTCTTATTTTTAGAAAAATATTGTTTTTAATCTTTTAGTCATATTTTTTTAATAATTAATAAAATAGATTTTCAATACACGAACACTCCCAATGACTTGATACAATTTTTGTCATATTATTTTGTACTGAATTTATTGTTATAAAACCACTGTATATATAACTCTTTTGCATGCTTTAAGTGATGCTTTAAATAATATCTATCACTTATTAGCCCAGTTTTAGTTTAAAACTTTACTATTATTCCTTTTGTTTGGTATGAACGCATGTTTTCTTTACAGTCGTGATAAATTTACTAAATATTTTCTAACATATCCTAATATATAAACGACCTTTAAGTGGTTTAAAAATATTATTAATGGATATTAATAGGTCGTCACACTTTCCAATAATTTTTTCCATCAATCCTTTCAAAAATATAATTTATATTTTTGCTTATTCCAACGAACAATGTAGTTATTCCAACGAGCAACAATGTAATATATTTTTTTCAAATTAAAATCAAGAAACTCAAGAAAGGAAAAAGTCGATTAGTAAATACAAAAGATTTTTTGTGCTCACGAAAATAAAAAACTCCTTGATAACAAATAAAAATGAAGAGCAAGGTGACTTCCGTCGCCAACCTTATAAATCACATTAACGAATAGCAATCAATTCAACACATAAAGTAACATCAAATCTGCGATAAAACGTAAATTCGCCAGAATCTTTGTCTAAGAAACAGATTTATTTATTGTTTGCCTCATTACCGGCAAGCCTTCTAAGGAGTGAATTACTATCGAATTTAAATTATACTATTTAACAGAACACAATATTTACATAAAATTAAAAAAATGGTTTCCGTCCGTTGATCTGTCTGTGCGTTATTATCAATGCAATACTCTAAAAATGTATGTATGCAACAATACCATTTTTTCCATTACTTTTAAAGCCCATTAAATTTAGTGATATAAGCCCATACGCTAATTATTCCAGTTTATTTATCATCAATATCAATATTGTAATTAATAATAATTAACACAGACATTTGAGGCGTGATTTTTTGTATTTTCTTGTATTATGTATTTTGGAACTATTTCATTCTAGTAGCGTTTCAAACTTTTGTAGGTTATGAAGTGATGACCACCTGGAGGGACCTTGCCTCGCTGCCAATACTCTCATCCGATATGAAGTTATAGCTGTCACGTTACATCCCACCGGATTAGGCTGGCCATGTACAGTAGTAGTTTCCAAATAAGCCTCATTCAACAACCGTTAATACGACAATTCCACTACTTATCATAGACCTGATCCAAAGATTGTATTGAGCAAAGTACTATATTGAGCCTCCCGAGCCATACATTTATCGACATCTCACAATACTATATAGGTTGTCACTCCATCTTGTTATACGATTCACTTCTTCAGTTCAACGATCTATGAATAGTCCACTGCAGAACAATCAGAACACAGACCTCTCCTATAGAGATGATTTACCATAATCTCCACGATCGGCAAGCGGATTGGCGATTGACCCGTTGGACTACAAATTTTGGTCATTACTAAACGACATGGCCGGCCCAAACTTTACTCTGATTTTGAATCAAAAAATCTTTAAAACTAGCAGTAGCTAAGGTCCCTCTGGAGACAGTGTGTAAATTTACATTACATTAGCGGACAGACAGTTTAAAGGCCTACGTCAAAGCAATAGGTGATCACTATGAATAAAATTGTTTTAATTAATCGCTTAGACTTCGATACATATTATATATGCATGAATTTTAGTGTTGTTTAAATTAAAAAATACTAGTAACAATGGTATTGACCACTACAGTTTCCTGAGTGCTGGTCCATCAATCCATGCAGATGAATAGAAAATAAAAGATACCAAAATGATGTAAAAATAACCAAATTTGCACTCATACGACAAAGACTTTCCAGAACACCTACAGAATTTTGCTTGTTTACCATACTTACGGAACGGTGCACCGACAGACATATTTCTTTTGAAATATTGCCTATGTTTTTTTTTAAAGAATAAAGTGAATTCATTAAAACCGCTAACAAACCTTTTTAAAGTCTAAACTGCGCATGAGGTGACATAAGCGTATCAAAAATATCTGGATTTAAAATGTTTATATATTAAATATGGGTGCTGTTAATATAACTTTTATTGTAAGGACATTCTAGATAATTCTCGTTGTCATAAAAAACGCCTTGATTGTGGTCTAAAATAAAATTTATTAAACTCACCTAATAACTTGCAATTTTTTGATTAACACCATTAATTTTATTACAAAAGAACTTCACAGTGTAGAAGTCGTCTGGGTATCCAAGTCTATAATGAACCTCTGCAATAATACGTGTATTGCACAAAACCCTGGCCCTAGTTGGAATCAAACCCATGCTCAATAGACAGGATCAATAACCTCAAATCCACACGGTTAAAATAAAATAGTTACTTTAACCAATATATATTAAATATACTGTACTGCTTTAACAAAAACAACAATAAGTTGGAGTATTGGTTAAGCGGTTTTGTGATAAGTATTTTACTATGCAAAACATACTCGTATTAAGCGATCCTTTGTAAAAACGACTACTGCAAATTGCACTCTGTTTTAATGTATTGTTTGGTTTCAAATGAATGGATGAAAATAATTTAAGAAAATTTTTAACGACTTAATATGTGATACGATATACGATGTTTTGTAAAAAAGTTTGTCCATGGATGGGGTTATTCATTAACAGTTAATCCATCTCATCATCATCATTATAGCCTGTTACAAGTCTACTGCTGTACAGAGGCGTCCCCAAAGATTTCTACAAAGAACGGTTTTAAGCTTCCTGGATCCATCGACTTTCCATAGCATTGTACAAGTCGTCTTTCTATCTTGTAGAGGTCGTCTAACTGTAGTAATAATAACTGTAATAATATAGAATATTGTTTTGGATCTACAGTTAGACCTTTTACATGCAATGCTGTTTGCTAGTACAACATTTATGATAAGAATCAAACTTGGTCAACCAATATAAATACAAAATTTGTGGTTTTAGTCATAAAGTGAAATGCAAGTAAAGTTCAAAAGCAAGTTCCTCTAGAAAAACAAAAAACATTGTTTTGGTGTCTACTTTACTGTTAACCTTCTGCACAAATAACCTTAATCTTAAGAATAACACCTATAAACAGTCCACAAGATATGGGCCATAAGGAGGATTTGCCATTAATCGCCACGCTCGGCAAACGGATTAACGGTCGTACTACCACGCACCTCGCACCATAGACGCTACTGCCCGTCATCATTGTTAATTTTTTTCTTAAACTTTTCCAGATGGTTATTGTTTAATCCCGCGATCTATCAATAGCCATTCGATTTGTAAGGTCTTCTTACAACACCCACGCCAAGACCTTTTTTGGCGTGGGCTTGGATAACAGATTCTTAGGGCGCCTCCACACAGCAACTAACACTTTGTGTCTAGTTAACTACTAATACTCAAATAAATATAATCTAAATATGATATTAATACAATTACGAAAATTGTTACCCACAAATATTTTAATTAATAAATGAAGATATACATAAAGCTCAATTCTGTTACCGACCTCATAAATCACACCGATTAATTGCCGGGAATCTATTTCATAAAGTAACATCGGAATTGAGGCGAGACATAAATCCAATAAAACCAACCTACTTTCGCAAGAAGTTTTTGCCAGACGAGCAGTGTTTTTTATTTTATTTAGTAGCTCTTACTGTATTATTTTAATAAAAAAAAAATAATTTGAATATCTTACCTTATCAGCACGTAAATAGTACACTGCAGTACACAGACCTCTCCCATAATGGGAGGAATTTCCATAGTCGCCACGTTCAACAAGCGGTATGGCGATCACAGTGCCCCACACCTTGCTACTTAGATGCTGTTTCGTAGTCTTCGTGGTTTTGTTTGGTATTTTTCAAGATTTTTATCTCGCCATCTATCAATAGCCATTAGATATTTAAGGCTTACCTCTTAGTCGCTTCTTACGATACCCTCGGGCAGAAAAGGCTACCCCTTTCTGCCTGTGGATGTCGCTAGAGGCAAAGACCTTCTTTCACACTCTTACACCGATACCACACGGTAATGTGAATATCTCTTTGTTTCAGGTGACTTCTTTTTACTAAATTTAATAAAAATCTTTTTACAGAATCTGTACATACACCACTATAACCACCAGACTTACCAAACGTCCGCTTAGGTCTGAAATCAAATGTCACGTGAGGTCACGCATAGTTTCGCTTTTTGGAGATATCTCGACGGTGCGGTGGCGGTAGTTTTAATAAACGTTTGTTTTTGTAAATTAATTCGTCTCATCACGTGGATGGCGAGAAATTCGACAGAGTGTGGAGTAAAAATATCAGGAGATGGGCAACAATATCTTCTTGTATCATCATCTTGAATGACATAAAACATTGTTAATAAATAATAGATACTATAATTTAGACGAATTTTTCAAATTTTTTTGGAAAATATTGTGACATTGAGAATATGTTCCTACCTAATTAATATACCTTAAATGGGTACATAATACATAATTTTGTGCGTGGTAGAGCCAAGCGGAGACTTTTGCTGTTGCATGAATGGGCCGGCTAGACCGGTTTAATACCACGGCCTCGCAGAATACCGACGTAAAATAGAGACACTTTGTGCTTTTGCGTTTCGTTCTGTGAGTGAGATACCGGAGGCCCACTTCCATTCCTCTTCCCCTCCCAAACCCCCCACCCCGCTCCCTCTACCCAAATCATCCCTTCCTTGAATGTCGGGAACGCACCTGCAATTCCTCTGGTGTTGCGGGTGTACATGGGCAACGGTAACTACTTACCATCAGGTGAACCGTTTGCTCGTTTGCCACCTTTACCCATAAAAAAAATCTATCAAGACCAACACTTGTATGATTCTGTAATAAGTTGTCGAATACTTCATATTTACGGAACCGCAACGTGATTTTAGAAAGTTTAGGTCGTATAAGGAAGGTCAAAGGAGCGGAGCCAATAATAATTATGAAGATCATTATTTTAGTTTGAGAGGCAATGCCATAATTACTAGCGATTTAACAAGATATCCTTGTATAATAGGATCAGAACTATAAAAATATTCTTCATAAAAACAAAGTTAGGTTGAGATTTATGATATAAATATTCACCTTTCCATAAAAAAGTGATATGAAAGTAATATGATAGAGCTTTATGCCCTATTTCCCTTTATGAAGCTAACGTAAAAGTAAGTTATGTAGGTAAAGCTACACTGCTTTAAGTTATGAAAGCTCAATAGATTACTAATCGAAACAGTTACACTAACAACTGATTTTTTTATCTTTGTTGTTACCACTAAATCGTTAAGAGTTAAGATGGAAAAGATTTTGATGGCATTTGCATATTTGAGAAATAATAAAAATATTCTGAACTCTCCTTATCCTCAATACAAATATATATAAAATATAGTTTTTTTGCTTGCTCTTGCTACTAATGTGCTACTAACATTTTTTGCTACTAACATTTTTTAAAATAAAACCCGACTATTTTAGCTTTTAAACTTCACACGGGCGAAACCTCGAACGTAGGCTAATGTCGTTAAAATTAATATGAATAAATAAGGTAGAGTAATCTATCCATCAGGGATACTATCCACATAATCCTATCTACACACATCAACATAATACTATCCACATAAGGGAAATAATATCATATAGGGAAATTTCAGAGCAGAATGCCAGTATCCTATTATCGGTATCCTTAGCGTCGACATATCGAGCGTTCAGTTCCGTAGTCATCTGGAGAGAAATTCCAAATTGGCCTCTAAAAAGCTTAGTGTACTCAGCAGACCGGGACAGTATTTTATAGTCGACCGTCTACAATTTTATAAGGCGCACGTTTGGCCCCACATGGAATACTGTTCTCATCGCTGGGCAGGGGCGCTCCAGAACCAGCTCCCTCAAAGGCCGGCAACGCATGTGCAACTCCTCTGGTGTTGTGGATGTTCATGGGCGGCGGTAGTCACTTGCCATCAGGTGAGCCGCATGCTCGTTTGCTCGCTGCAGTATACTTACCTCTTTGCTGTCAGTATAATATTTACCTCTTTGCTGTCAATATAATATTTACCTTTTTGTTGTCAATATAACATTTTATTATTAGCTGTCAATTTATATAATGTAATCCTTTTATGTTGAATAAAACCAAATATATCTTGGTTTTGACTTTCTTTATCACTCTCTGTGCTATAAAAAAATACTGGGGAAATATCAGTAAAATTATTCCTACAGACTTATGACACGCTGTAAAAGTGCTCGAGAATACGTTCGTATAAGTTGTTCGCCCTCCGTGCAATTGTCGTATATTAAATATGACGCTCAAAACTTATTTTTATATGAATTTAACAAGTTAATAATGTAACGAGATAAAACTTTTGCCAGAGAAACTTGCAAAAACACATTTACACACACCATATTAAATGCTGCTTGCTTCGTAGCTACATTATTGAGAATCGAATATACTTGTATTTACTGATAATGTTCGTAGAATAGGAATAGAAGGATACATGTTTTTGGCGATTTTTGTGTTATGAATATCACAAAATTAAGAAAGGTGAAATTATTACAGTATACGAATGAATATGTGTAGCAATAATTAAAATTATTTTGCTATACGTAGATGTAATAAAAAGTTTTCAGCCTTTTCAATCTACTGGCAAGCAATATTCACATTTTTTTTCTTAAGTCGGCGCCTTCGTTTTGTAAGAAATATGCCAAAGAGCCTCTTGTTTTTTCGCTTAGATTATTTGTATCTTCTGAGTTCTTATTTGAAGTAGATTATATGGCGCTCGCTATTAGATCATAAACAATTAAGAGGAAATCCACTTTTGAAAATGTTTTTTTTATATTGATTCACGGTACTGTACAATGATTGAAAACATTATAATAATTAATTAATTAAAACAAAATTTTAGGGAAAAAACCGATTACAGAACCTATTGTCCACCGTTAGGGTTGAAATATTTTATTGAAATTTACATGGGACCTCTGCGGAGGTAGAACTTATCCATTAAAAAAGAATCATCTAATTTCTAAAAAATCTGTTCACTAATTTGGGAAGATATCGTGTTACATACATACAGACGAATAGATAACCTCCCCCTTTTGCATTCGGTTGAAAATTGAAAACATCTTACAAAAAATATAAATTAAAAATAAAAACATAACTATATTCCATCACATCATAGTGTAATCTTATTTCAAGTTTTTCATAAATTCATATTTCTATTTAACGTACATTACACTAAATATAACCAAATATTACATTAATTATGAAGGAATCAACAGAGGCCAGAACTCGATGAAAGTGAAGTAATCCTTAATAATCCGTCGACCCATAGGCGACTGTCTACGCATTTGACTGAAATTTGATAGATAGCATTAGTTTCTCTGAGTTTGAGAAATAACTTTGGCAAGGGTATAATTAACTATAATCGACCATAAGTATATGTATTTTTGGTTTGTTTTTTTTTTATTTTAGTGTCCAGCAGATTGTTCAAGCATTCCTTAACCTGGCATATAATCCACGGAATGATAGTGGTAGATTCTTACACGCATGACTTATGAATAAACAGTCTCAACAAAGTCCACTGCAGGACATTATCCTTTCCAATAAGTAGAACTTACCATAAGCGCCACGCTCGACAAGCCGACTGGCAATCGCAGCACTAGACACATCGAACTTTAGACGCTCTATCGATCTCTTTAATTTTAATCTAGTATTTTTAGTAGATTAAAATCTTTGGGTGAGGCGTATGTCCAGCAGTGGATTTATGACCCGCTGAAATGATAATAATGATTTTACAAGATGGATGCAGGTCGGTCAGGACCGCGCTTTGAGGTTATCTTTGGGAGAGGGCTATGTTCTACAGGATAATGAAGATGATGATTCCACCAGATTTGGTTATCGCGTCAACTTTCTGTAGTCATTACGGTTGTGTTGTATTGATGAATGAATCTGTCACACCTTTCTACCTGTAGATGTCGTTAGAAGCGACTGAGGAAAAACCTTAGAAATTCTTAATGTTTTGTAAATATGCTTTTAACCCTTTGCCCTTACAAAACAATAAATAGGGACGAAATCAAATATTGTTCCTCGATATAATTTGCTATGGCTTAGTAATTAAAAAAAACTAATTATTGAATCATGTGTCCTAGTTTTGGATTCCAGTCGAATCCAATATTTGTGCAATATAAAAATTGTTGATTTTCGGGTCCGTTTGTGCCGTGTTAGGTCCTAACAGAACACAGTATTTAACCCTTTCTCTGATTGTCTTTTAATGTAACTCAGTAAAGACTGTTTAGATTTAAATGAAAATTAACAGAGGCAAAGTACATAATTATCAAAAACCTTTTTTTTATTACCTTTATCTTAATCTTATGTTCCATTAGGAAAGAATTTCAGGTCATACGGGTGAAGTCGCGACCATTCCTACTGTAGTAATAACTTATGTGTGTCTGTATTACCACAATTGAAATGAAATACATTATTATTACTGAGTGTTTTACCCTCAGTGTTATTTATTTTAAAAACTTATTATTCCATTATCATTCGTTGCATTAAGCTATATTATTTTGAATTTAAAGTGCAATTTGTGTTTCATTGTTTATTGGAAAGCACATTTGTTACTTATGAAATGAAAGTCCACAACCGTGAAAAATTAAACAAAACTTAAAAATATTGAAAAATTAAAAAATATTTGTTGCTTAATGCAAATGTGAAGAAATTTGATTGAGACAGATTATTTTATGGAATAGAATATAGAATTAGAATTGTACACTTTCTTGAGAAACATTTGTAACTAGGCGGGCGATGCTGTGGAAAGCCACTAAAAAAAGGACACTAAAATTCAGTTTATAATGGAGCACTAAAAGATAATGATCAAAAACTTTTTTCACTGTGGCAACATATTCAATATATGTATGTTCCAATCCTTATTTTTTGTAACGGTGCACCGAGCATCCTTAAAGAACTAAAGTCGAAAGAACACAACTATCACAATAAATATCAGTTGTAAAAGATAGCTTTATGTTTTTGGGTTAAGCACAAAATTACACGCAGGTTAGACATTATATTAGCTTTTATCGATATTAAGAGTAATTGATTACTGATTCGGATAAATTTTGCCAATTTAAAAAGAATCGCTCGAAGTAAAACCCCGTGGTAATGCTATAAAAAGAATTTAAATCGATTTGGTGGTGATAGATGAGAATTAGTCATTTAAGGTCAACAAACATTCGACAAATTTTAACGGTGGAAGAGCCAAGTAGCAGCTTTTGCTTGTAATGGAGAATCCCTCGCTAAGCATCCACGGTCAATTATCTCTACTCTTCCTAAGCGTGTGTGCTCAGGCTGCCCCACGTATTCGATCGGGCTTGGCACAAAGCGCTTCTCTCCAAGCTGCCTTTCTATGGGCTTCCCGAGAAATCATGCAAATGGATCACCAGTTTTCTTGCAGACCGGAGCATTAAGGTCGTGGTCGACGGTGCATGCTCCGGTTCTAAGTCTGTAAATGCTAGTGTTTCACAAGGTTGCGTGCTGTCACCTACGCTGTTTCTTCTGCTTATCAATGATATGTTGCAAACCAGTAACATTTATTGTTATGCAGATGACAGCACTGTCGATGCCTATTACACCGGCAGTGCTAATATTTCTCGGGATCACGTTATCCAGTGCCGGAACAAACTTCTGTCTGAGGTCGAGTCTTTGTTGGACAAAGTCTCGGATTAGGGTAGACTAAATCTAGACCAGATCAATCCTCTGATGACACAAGTTTGCTCGTTTATCGCTAAGAAAAACCCCTTTGTCGTATATCCTCAATTTCAGGGTACTCCCGTTGCTGCCATAGCCGGTATACGAATTCTTGGCCTCGACATATCGAGTGACGTGGACTCTTGGACGGGAAGTCCAAAATGGCCTCTAAATAGCTTGGCGTGTTCAGCAGATTCGGACAGTATTTCATGCCGGCACATCGCCTACAACTGTATGAGGCACAAGTTCGGCCGCACATGAAATAATGTTCTCATCTCGGGGCACCCCAGTACCAGCTCCTTCCATTTGATCGCATCCAGCGTAGAGCAGCGCGAATCATCGGCGACCAAGATCTTTCTGATCAGCTTAATTCCCTGGCGGTACGTAGAGATGTTGTATGTCTTTGCATCTTTTATCGCATGTACCACAGGGAGTGTTCTGAGGAGTTGTTCGGATTAATTCCAGCCATCAACTTCCACGATCTCACATCGCGACAAAAGTCAAAATATCATCCACAACATCTGGATGCTTGGCGGTCCACTACTGTGTTGTTTACTAGTTGTTTCCTTCCCCGCACAACCTCTTTTTGGAATCGCCTACCATCTGTAATTTTTCTGGACCGATACGACTTAGGGACTTCAAGAAAAGAGCTTATGTCTTTTTAAAAGGCCGGCAACGCACTTGCAATGCCCCTGGTGTTGCAGCTGTTCAGTAGGCGACGGTAGTCACTTTCCACCAGGTGACCCGCATGCTCGTTTGCCCCCTCTACCATAAAAAAGCGTTCCTTTTTCAGCTTTTTCAGCGTGACGTGCGGTAGATAAATATCCTTGGCACGCGAACATTTGTAACGTCATATTGAAAATCCTACAAAATTACATTGCAACCTCATACTCGTAATATAGCGACGATCATTGTTTATTCTATATTCTTCTTTGTTGATTATCCTGATTATTTTAAAATATTATAAACATAAGGTAATTGTTGTAATAACACTTTATTCTACTTAAAACATCAATACAACCCTTAAAGTACGATTAAGATTTTTATCTTAATACATTCCATTATATTAAGATAAAAATCTTAATACTATAGATTTCTGTGGCAATAGTAAGTACGAAGAAAGTGATTGTAATAAAATAGTATATTATTTAGATTTCATTCATCTTCTTTATCAGCTATATACAACACTTTACACCCGTGTTTTATACAGAGTGGATGCGACGTTATAACATTATATTTGGAAGCGCCAATAGCCTAATGGTTGAGCGTGCGGACTGCGAAACGTAACGTTGTAGGATCGAGCCTGCCATTCTACTATTGTCGTTAACCATTCAAAATACAAGCTATTAG
>DWHW01000002.1:0-19774 GCA_018248055.1 Zerynthia polyxena | reverse complement strand
TATTTTGTTAGGCGCGTTCTTTATTTTATTACTTAGATGTAATGACTTGGCTGCAAAACATACTTTTTTGAATATTTAAATCCTACTCAGCTTCAAAATTCTCCCAAATATTCAACCCTTTTTCCCAGCAGTGACATTTATTTACAGTACTGCTAATGAAGTGGTCATGCTTAAGTTCGTAAACACCTTTTTTTGATAAGAGAATTATACATATAAAAATATAAAATAGCAGATTATAAATGCCACTACTGGGCAAATACCTTTTCTTAAATATTTGAGAGAGTTTTGGAGCTGCGAAGGGTCCACCACGCCTTTTCGAAATATATATATTTTATTATTTCTCCGACATGCAGCTTTCCTCACGATGTATTCTTTTACTCGAGGTGAATTATATTTAGCTCGTGGTGAATTCAGCACGATTGCAGATGATCAGGGCCAGTACTACTAAAATAGTTGATAGCAATTTTGCAAAAAATTGCTTGCGTTCTATGAAATAAAAAAGCGTTCAACCCACTAACTGCATAACACAATAAAAGTCATGAATTGCTGCATGAATGGGCCGGCTCGCCTGGTTAAATACCATGGCCTTGCAGAATATCGACGTGAAGTAGAGGCATATTGTGCTCCTGCGTTTCGTCCGGTGAATGAGGTACCGGAGGCCCACTTCCCTTCCTTTTCTCCTCCCATTTCCATCCCTACCCAAATAATTCCTTTCTTTGATGTCGGAAACACACCTGTAATTCCTCTGCTGCTGCGGATGTATATGGCCATCGGTAATCATTTACCATGAGGTGGGCCGTTAACTCGTTTCTTCCATAAAAAAAATAATATGCTTTTAAGTTGTTTTTTAAGTTGAATGAAGTAACATTCATTGTCATTCAATAATCAAAATTAATTCAGAAAATTGTAAGTCAATTATCATTACGAAATAAAGAAAAATTAATATGTATATTGACCGACCTCAGAAAATGTTAAAAAAAATTATTATATTTCAGGATATCGTTGTTTACAGTTATTTTAAAAAAACAGACTATCTAAGTGCTATTTTGACACTAAGTCGAGGGAAGCAAAAAATTGGTTAATCAAAATAAAAAAACAGACACTTCAGCTTTATAAAGATGTAGATTTCTTTTTCTTTCTTTCTTTATGTAGATTTTATATTCAAGGTCCTTTGATTAAGAAAATAGTTTAACTGTCCAATGATTACACTCTCAATTTAAAGGTTTTTTTTTAAGTCACATGTTACATATACCAATATTTCGTCATCATCATTTCAGCATATTATAAGTCCACAGCTGAATATACGCCGCCCACAAATATTCTTACTTTGAGGACGTCTATCCGAGTCCAGAAAACGTGTACGAAACCCATCCAATTATAGAAAGGTGTAAAACAGGGTAATGTTTTAGTCTCGATACTCTTCACCGCTTCATTAGAAGATGTATTTAAGCTCCCAAATCGGCGAGGATATGGTAGCAATGTCTATGACGAATACATCAGTTATCTTCGATTTGCCGACAACCTTGTCCTTTTAACGGGATCACTGGAGTAGCTCAATGACCGTAAAAGTATCTTTCAGTAGGTTAGTTTTAAAATAAACAGGAGAAAGACGAAGATCATAATTGACGTCCATGTCACACCAATAATGTTTGTTGTTGGGAACATTACGCTCGAAGTTGTGTTACTAGTGATAACTAACGGAGCTGAGACGTGCTCAAAGTTGTTCAGCGGGTTATGGAAAAGGCTATGCTTTCAGTTTCTCTGTGTGACAAAATCTGCAATAATGGCATTCTCAGCAGAACTAGAACAATTGGCATAGCCGTGAGGATCAGCAAGTTGATGTGGCAATGGGTTAGCCATATAGTTCGAAGAACTGACAGAAGTTTCTCGAGTTGTGAAGAAAGTTAGAGTTGCTGTTGCTGTGTGTGTTTAGAAAGCTGTTGGTGAAGAAAGTTTCTCCTGTGATAACAGTTGTAACCTTGTACGGGCAAACTCAGTGTTGGATAACCGCAACACAAGACGGAGTGACAAAGTACGCATTGTTAGCAGGAAGGGCAACGCTTTGTAACAATCTTTGGTGGAGGCCTATGTTCAGCATTCGATTATGACAGGCGGTAACGATGATGATGATTTATTAATTAGTATCGATCACATAACATTTAATAATTTTTACATACAAATATGTTTCGTTTAATGGTGTTAATCTTAATTGTTTGAGAAATTTTATTAATATAAAAAAGTTATGACTATATCAAGTTCTTTTGCTACGTTTGTGATCAGTTTATATATTCAAAAAGAAAGATCTTGTCATAGATTCTATAAATAGTGCATATCTTTATTATTTTGCATTTTACACTACAAAATAGAGGTGGATCTCTTTTTACTCTAGTAATCAACAGGAGATAACATATATCTTCTATTTGGTTCCCCAGTGTTGTGTAGAGAACCTAGTTTTCATGAAAATGGCGGTTCTGTGACAGTGGGATATAATAAAAAGACTAAGGCGAGAATTTACATTAGAAAGATCTTCCATATCCTAGTTGTCCTGAATCTCGAAATTCGAGGTAAAATATACTTGAAAATGACAATGAAAATGATGTTGAAGTTAAATCGATTTTTTGTGCTTCTTACAATTTCTCTCTTCAAGAAAACATTTCATATTTAAGTAATCAAGCCGGTTTAAATGATCTCAAAAAGGTTTACAACTATGAAGATCTAAAGCAGAGCTTTTTGGCTCTCGCCTACTACAATGGAAATGTCTAAACTGGAGACACTAAAGTAACGTTGCCCAAAAACAGGAGCTTAGTTTTTCTAACAAGCTAAGCTTTACTAACAAGTTTTTTACAATAGTGTGGGTTACTGTTTGTTCATTATAAGAGAAATCAATCCAAAACACTAAAATCAAGAAAATTTGCCATTTTCTTTTTCATTATTCTTTATACGATTTTTTTCCATTTTAAGCGAATAATTATTTCTAAATCAGATAGATTCTTTAACTATTTTTTTCTGGATTACTCTTACTTTAAAAAAAAAATTAACTACTTTTAGCTAGTACATTTAAATAACAATAAGATATTTTTAGCTAGAGTATAAAAACCGTGTAAACGAGTATAATTATTATAATCCATTATATAAAATCAATAATAATGCGCACCGTCAGAGGCATTCGGAGTATTGTGTCCAGAATGTTGGTTAACTTTGTTAATTTTTTTATTTGTTTAAGACAATTGGAATTATTATTTGCTTTTGCATAATTTAAGAAGAAAAAATTAAGTAAGACTTTCACCGTGGGGGTTCAGTATCACTATAATATAATTATTATCATTTTTTTTGGAGAGGCTCCTTCTTTGGTTAGAAGCCGTCTGGGTTGGTACCGCGTTCTTATCTATTCATCATTTCAGCTTGTTAAAAGGCCACAGCTGAACATCTGTCTTCCCCAAAGATTCTAATGATGAGGGATTTTTGCTATAGTGGCCATGCTTGGCGAGCTGGTTGGCAACCGCAGTTTGTATGATTTACTACAGGAAGATGCTGCTGCCTCATATACTTATATTTCCTTCTGTCTACTTTTACGACACCAGTGGGACAAGATGAGATGATAGATTATCTTATATTGCCTACATACGGCAGAAGCATAGATGTTAGACTTTTTGACCATTTGTCGCCATCTACGACCCCCATGGTTAGACAGAGTTAGCGCTATTCTTTAACCGAATATATTCCGACAGCTACACGGACAATTAAACGCGGACGTGTGTTTCGTTATTTTTGCGTGATAATACGGCATTACATTTACAGCATGATAATATTTCTTGACAGCTGCGATGGTATTGGTAAATTGTTGACAGATTGATATATGACCAATAAAAGAGAATGTTTCTTCTTCATTAGAGGAACCTTAGTATGAAATGGTAGCAGATTAAAAAATAACAATTGATATTTGAGAAACGAAATTATGTTACTTACGTTGAAGAATAAAGGATTTCATTTAATATCATAAAATGATGGTTTTGTGGTTTTAGTACGAAACCCCAAAATAAAAACATATAAAAGGAATCAATTTTTTGTTAGTCATACTTAGTGCTTTAGTGACTGTGTTAAGGTGTGCCTTTTTAATTTATATTACGTAGACATTATATTAATATTAACAAGCTTAAATTTCCCACACATGGCAAGGGTATCTTCTCATTTTGAAAGGTTTAGCAGTTATAAGGTCGTCGCGCTGCTTCGATATGGGTTGCGGGTTAACGTTATCTATATATCTTCAATTTTTCTTATTTCTCAGGCATACGATTATTTTTCTTTTCCGAGGACGTGGTAAATTCTTTCAATCCACAAATTTATTGATGCCGACAATTCGACACAATGATCCCACTAACTAAAATAACTCAATGTTCTGATCCGTAAGCTACGATGGATACTATTACATTACATTTTGTCCTTTTTTATTTATAGCTTATTTATTACTATATTATAGAAGATACAATGGTACCGACGCCGCAAGAATCAACTGCATCTCACCAAGAAATGGAAGGAGGCAGCAAATCCGGCGAGAGAGTTGTCATCTCGGGCATGTCTGGTCTCTTCCCCAGTTCTCACCACGTGATGGAACTTGCTGATATACTGTATAATAAGGTAAATTTAATCAAATATATTACACTATATAAAATATTGAGGCTACTAAAATTGCCTTTAAATATTCTAGAAAATCATTGCAGCTCCTCTGTTGTTGAGGATATACGTGAGTAATTACCAAATCACTCACCATGTGAGCCGTTTACTCGTTTTTCCTCTTTCCAATAAAACTAATATTCCCTTTAGATTTATATTTTTACATTTGAATCGGATCCGATTATTGTCGGATTTGAAGATTCTTTATTATGCAGTGTCAAAGACAAAGGATAAATAAAGTTTATGCACACAATAATTTATAAAAACATATCATATTTTAATACAGAAAAATCCTATTTCGTCGAATCCTCGTTGGAACTACAATCATCCAGAAGCGACGCAGTACGTGGGAAACGTACCCGATTTGGATCGGTTCGACGCTCAGTTTTTCAAAGTTAACTACCGACTCGGGAATATGATGGATTCAATGTCTCGTAAGATACTCGAACAAGCTTATCAAGCAATTTACGATGCTGGTATGTTGACTTTTTATTTACACTCCATGAATATTAGTATTGCAACCTTCAAAAACTTTACACCCACATTCGGCGTTTCTCCTATGTCCTAGGGGCGTTTACGTACATAAACTGTACAGGGATAAATATTTTGTCTTCGAAGAACTAATAATCTATAATAATAATTATAAAATATATAAAAATTAACAACATGCGGGCCGCAGCAACTTAGCCACAGTCATTTGTATTAAGTATTTTTTTTAATTAGCCTCTATATTTCCACAGTTAAGTAAAGATAACAAGCTTATAGAGAAACCATATTAGAAATTATTGCGAAATCTCATTCTGCGTAACCTAAAAGTTTAGTAAGGGCTTCCTATACCAGTAAATCTGGGGCTCTCTCTGACAAGCCGTAGAGTCGAATGTCCGAGGTATCTGATGCTAAATCGCGAATTCAGGAGATCAATGAGATCGATCTTCTAGATAGTTCAGTATAGTAAAATATATTAATAATTTTAATAAAGCATTGCTAGAATAAAAAAATATTTTAATAAATAGGTGTATAAAAGATTCCGTAATGGTTCTTGCTGGTAACTCTATAATTGGAAGGAAATTACAATATCTGTTTTTTTTTTGAAAGATTGCAAACGAGCAAGCATGATGACCACTTGCATCTGCAATGTTATTGGTTGCCGGCCTTTAAGAGGAATAACTGGAAGGTTTGAGAAGGAGTGCACACAGTGAGGCATCTCACTCGCTGCACAAAACGCAGAAGCTCAAGGTGTCTCTATTTTACGCCGGTATTCTGCTAGGCCGTGGAGTTATTTTATAGTGTATCTGGAAACCTGCTAAAATATTGCTATTCTTATTTATCGGACAGAATATTAAGAGTAGTTGTCAATGGATATACTTCTAATACTTTTTTGGCATCTATAATTCAGCATTTTTATTAACGATGTGTCCGATTGTTTTCTTTACTCTAAAATATAAACCGTTTTGTTACTTGATGTAAAAACAATGATGACATCACTCGCACGCTTTGGTATTATTAAATCACAACAATCAGTTAAAGTCGAATATAACCGGCTAAGAGCCAAATATCGCCCTGATTTATCGCATATTCTGACCATTAAACCCACTAATAAAAGAGGCACAGATATATGAAAATATGCACTGCTGATGTTTCAGAAATGCAACCTTAAAAAAGGAAAAAATAAATACAATAATAAAAACTACGACAAGTATGTAAATTACAAAGAGAAATGATATCCCACCAAAAAGTTTATCATGTAAAATAACGCTAGGATGAGTAGATATTGCTTACACTGTAAAAAGTTATTAGATTTTATGGAGAAGCAAGCAATGCATAGTTAATGAATTACTTTACGTTTATAAGCCCATGAGTGTCTATGTTACTATTAAGAAACGGCAAAGCTACACTTTTTGTTTAAGGTGTAGAGTTTGTAGAAAGCTTAAGAAAGGATTCACGCAGAACGCTATATATATGCTATGATGAGAGAGAGTGTTAGGTTATTTATTTATTTATTTATGTACGCAAAATAGTTTGTACAAGGGTACTTATTCCATAAACTGAAATATCTTCCAGCAGACCCATATAGGAAAATTCATCGAGATGGCAAACTTAGTGCGTACTCAATACTAATACTAAAATGATACATTTAAACACACTCAAATATAATTACATATATGTATATTTATCATGGTCCTAATTGTAACACCTAAGTTTTTGACTGTATCAGTATAAATTATTGGAATGCCATCGAAACACACAGAAGGTACTAATCTATTACGTAGGTGTTTAGCGCTTATTATTATGGCCTGTGATTTGGTTGGATTTACTATGAGGCCAAAGGAGCTAGACGATTTACTTATGCGTGACAAATCTAAGTTCATAGCACTGATGGCTTCATTAGTATCACCCACCCAAAAGTGTCGATAAAGCTGCAAGTAATTCGCGTAGCGATGGAAGTTGGATGTGATGGCACTCGAAACGGAATTAATGGATATAGAAAATAAAAGAGGAGAAAGAACACCATCCTGAGGCACGCCTTCACTGATTTCAGACCATTTACATAAAGTGTCATTAAGACGGACACTTTGCAAACGGCCCCGAAGAGTTGAATCGAACCATGTAATACTGGATGAGGAAATATTTATGCATTCAAGAATCCGAAGAAGATTATAGAAGTCTACTGAGGTAAAGGCACTACTAAAGTTTAACAAGACTAGAAGTGAGAGAGACTTATTGTCTATGGCCTAACGGATATCATCAGTAACTTTAAGCAATGATGTGACAGTACTGGGACCAGGACAAAACCCCGACTAGCACGTAGAAAGCAAAGAATTTGCAAATAGGAAAGTGGGCAGTTGTTTATGGATAATATGCTCGAGAACTTTTGAGAGAAAAGGTAAAATCGATATGGGACGATAATGAGACAGATTGGAAATCTTAGGCGAATAATTTGAGCTTGTTTCCAGGCGGAAGGAAAAGAGGAGAAAGATATAGAAAACGAGAGTAATTATTCTCGACAAATTCCATCATTACCTATCGCAGTCGAAGACATGGCTCAAATAGATTATCTGGCTTATTCCTCAGTCACAAAGGAAATAATTAAGGGAGAAACTTGTGGTGTCGGTAGACTGGATAATTCAAGTAAGGTGTTTGACTTCACACAGGGATCAAACGTTACAGGTGGAAGAGAAAAATATTTAGTCAGATCGTGCAACCTGGCACCTTTGAAATCCGAGATCGGCGATCTACCGATATCGGTAGAACGAAGGAATTTCCACATCTCAGTAGAATTTTGATTATTAAGAAAATCATGGAAGTAGCGTCTTTTAGCATCCCGACAAAGGCGACTGCAGCGATTTCGTAAAACTTTAAAACGGTTAGGGTTAGGGCGTGTAGAACTAAGAGGTTGGCTCTCCAAAAGATCTAATAACTTTTTTACACTGCAAGTAATATGTACTCGTCTTGCTATTATTTTATATGAAAATGTTTTTGGTATCCCACCAAACTTAAGTCCAACAATATTTAAAATGGGAAAAAAAAGTAAATTAGCCTCTAATGCCCACAACTGAGCCTTCTCTCAAATATTTGAGAGAACGATGGAGCAGGAAAGATTCAACAACGCTGCTTCAGTGGAGGTTGGCAGACTTCACATCTTCGTAATATTTTTTTAATATGTTTTCTCAGACTAGCAGGTTTCCTCACAATGCAACCTCCTTCACCGCCGAGGACGTGATCAATTCAGCACTTAAAATTGTTGTTAACAATTTTAGTGGACTCTTTAATGAACCCAGGACACTCGCTAAATTAAAGCGAGCGCCCAACCCATTTGCCTTTACGTAATGGCTATGGGTAATGGATACGAATCATAGAGCAGCTAATATTTACACAAAATTCGAATTATTAGTTCCTTTTGCTTATGTTACTTTTCCTCCGGTCCTATCACCTATGTTACCTTTTGGCCGGTCCTATTGCTTATGCGTTATATCGGATATAGGAAAATTAAGATACAATTGGTATTTATCATGTTAAATTAATCGTGTTTTGTTTACATCAATCGATTAAATGGCGACCGCATGCCTTAGTGGTTAGCGTATCGAACCGCTAAACCATGGGTTCGGATCCCAACGAAAATCAATATTAGTTTTCCAGTTTGGTTGTGTTTGACACTTTATTTTAACCTTCCTCCAATGTTACCATATAAGCGTTACATAGGATATGGCAAGATAAAGACGAGTTAGTGTTACTGTGATTGGGCGTACGCTCAAAACACTATAATATCACCAGCGCAGGTGACAACTACCTATAATATTCGGAAGCTGTCGCGCTGATGGAAATCGGCCCAGCTAACATAAGTATCATATAAGTTCACGGTCAAACTCACTAAAAAATAATTGTCTTGCTTTAAAACATTTATATTTTATATTAAAGAGTTGATACATTTCAGGTGTGAGTCCAGAAAGTCTCTACGGGAAAAAAGTCGGAGTTTACATTGGCAGTTGTTTCGCTGAAAGTGAGAAGAGTTATTTCTACACCGCCTTCATTAGGCATGGTTTAGGTATTCCAGGGTTAGTTTAAATTAGAGAGTGATTTTAAATTTATTAAGTAAAGGCCTTGATAAATCGACAACGTAATAGATCAGTGCGAATAAGTTTTATTCTTCTTCTCCGTTAGCCTGGCTAATTTTACTGCTGGATAAAGCAGTTTCTTTAAAAGGTTTAATGAAATTGGTGCTTCAAATCTTAGTCGTCTGCCTAGCAGACAGGTTAGAGAACGCAGTACCAGCCCCCCTAGCCAAGTTGCAAACGTTTTGTTTCTATTAGTATTCTACAATTAGTAACGTTTTAGCGAATTTGGTCTTTATTTAGAGCTCATAAACTTCAAATTGCTTATTTATTACATTTATATTTAAATTCGTCACACGACATTACGTTAAGATATGTCACTCACATACATTTTTTGGTTTTATATTAGCGTTAACGATCGTTGAATGACAACTTGGCTGAGGGGGCCGTACACTTGTGGTATAGATTCTTCTTCCATATCTTGTCCCTGTGTGTATGCCGCGCGCAGGTAAGCTTGACAAGTTGATATTTATTCTCCCTGAAGCCATACAAATAACAACTGAACCGTGAACATAATATTTATTTATTAATTATGAATATATTGAATACACATTAATCTAAGTTACACAATAGGCGGACTTAAAGCCTTATTACTTTATCTGTTAGTCTACCCAAGGAATTACAACATACAATACAACTATATTAGCAGGTGCATCAAAAATAGTTAATGCTACTATGCTACAATGCTACAAGCTAAAAGTTAATGCTACAAGTTTCGGTTATCCAACTGCTGGAAATACCTTTCCACGAATACGGAAATGCAAGCATATGATATGCCATGCGTGCAAGATATACCCATTAATTACTTCTGGTACCCGCATTCTAGACGAGATTCTACTTATCATCTAGTATTTAAATAGGTTCAGTGCAAATAGGTTCAGTGCAAATAGGTTCAGTCCGTAAATCGCTTGCTGCTTAGGCCGACTGAAAACCAGTGCTGTAGTTGAACACGATCTCAACTGCAGCATAAAGCTGAGTTCGGTCTATTTGCCTAATACGCCACGGCTCGTGTGACAATGATATATTATGTATGTAATATTTTTGTAAATTGATTATTTTAAACGCTTTATTATTTGTAATGGATGTGGTAAAAAGTTTGGGAGCGTCATTTTCTTTAAGTGTATACTGTCCTAGCTTAATTTAATTATGTTCGTGGCGTATTGTGTGCAATAAATGTTTCTTTCTTTCTTTCTTTCAAAGCCTCGATTGTTAGTCTGGAGATTGCACCGCGTGCATGTGGAGAAAGGGAGGTATATTTCCGAGATAGAAGACTCTCATATATATACCAAGATTTCTGTATACACATATTAATATTTTTGTTTATTCTTTACTGACATCTTAATTTAAAGGGTACAGTAGGTGGACAGTAGCTGCATACACAAATACTGTTGTAATGGCTACAATAATTATTTACATTTTTATTATAAACCTGCCTATATACTTACAAAAATTCAAGAACGGTAACTATTATATTATAACTATTATATTATATTTATTTATTTAAGCACTTTATTACACAAATATAATCCTATAAAGAAAATACATTTTTATAAGACTATTTAATAACTATGAACAAAAAGGTGGCCTTATCGCTGGTAGCGATCTCTACCAGGCAAACCTTTTGTGAGAGAACTTACTATACTTACTTGAAGAAGCCTACCTGTATACTTACGAAAATTTAAGAACGGAAACCGCTTTAAAATATTCCAGCACCTTACATTACCTTATACACTACTGATTAACGTTACCAAGGATAGTCACAATGGTTGTCGGATTAATAATTGCATGATCATGATATAACATGGAAATTGCGTTATTTAAAATACAATAATATCTCGTAGATATTATAATATACGCTGGACCGCGATTAAAAAGGGTCGGTTAGCAAATATTTAATATTCCCAAAAGTATTTGACCTGTCTTTATGAAATAAAGACTAAAAGAATATTTGCGTTAAACAGTCCTTTTTATTTATTTTTAATAATTGAGTTAAATACTGAAAATGAAAATAATGGTCATTTTTGAATTTACGAGTAGTACAAATCCATTATTTCGGATTTATTTTAGTTTTGTAATGAAAAAGTTATAAATATGATGTCTCGCCTTATACATTTTACTATCCTAAAGCTATCATGTCGGTATCCCTGAAGAATGTACCAGTATCCTTGAACTTGACAATGCTTGAATATGGGCGACAAGAATGCGGACAGTCAGCGAAATACAGCGAAAACTGTTGGTGTGACTCTTTCTACAGTTCAGCTAGTACTCCATCGCTTCGATGAAACTGGGTCCAATCTTCGAAGACCAGGAACAAGCCGAACAAAGTGTACGACGGCGCAGGAGGGTCTCTATATGGTGTCAACAATTTTGAGAAATCGCTTTCTTGCGGCTTTTGAAGTAAAGAATCGTCATTTACGAGCTGAAGGAAACAATCTGAGTATGGATACAGTAAGGCAATGTCTGGCTGAAATAAATTTAAATCCATTAAGACCTGCAAATGGCCAAAAACTAGAAAGACACCACAGAAGCTCAAGGTTGAGTTATGGTAGAGAACACGGGAATTGGACTCTGAATGACTGGTCAAGAGTTATGTTTTCAGACGAGTCTAGATTCTGTTTATACAAGCACGAAGGGAGGAAAAGAGTGTACAAAAGACCGGGAGAGCGCTATAACCAAGCCTGTACAGAAGAAAAGTACCATACTGCTGAGGCTCTGTTCACGTATGGGCTGGGATTCCTTCCGAAAGCCGCACTGAGCTAGTGGTGATAATAAATGTAACTTTAACTGCAGAAATATATGTCATTGAAATTCTGAATGTCTGCGTTGGTCCATTTTTAGGGGACATGGGCGACAATGCCGTTTTATTGCAAGACAGTGCCCGCTCGCATACAGCTCAGATAGTGTTTGAGTGATTTTCAAGAAGTCAGTACCACATACATGGAGTGAACAGCACGCAGTCCCAACTTAAACCACATTGAGCATGCATGGGTGCATGTGTACGTCAGTACAATCTGCTGCCAATCACGCTACGTGAAATGAAAGAATCTCTAATAGAGGAAAGGCAGAATATTCTCCAGCATCGTCTCAAAAACCTAGTAGAAAGTATGCCAAATCGTATGACAGGAGTATTGCGAGCTCGCGGAGGCAACACAAAGTACTAAAATGCGTGAAAACGTCACACCTGTAACCAATCTACATTTACAAAAATACTGGAAAAAATATTTCTATTTATTTTACATTTATCAAAAATATAAGGTTGTTCACACCAAACATGTGGTAAGAACAAAAGCATTTATTTGTCATACAAGAGACTTCTTTCTAATAGGATGGTAATAACTTATACATAATCTCCCTCGATATCCATTACTGCCTTCCAAAGCTTTGGAAATTTCTGTAAACTCTTGAACTTTTGATTTTCTTTACTTAGTGTGATTATGTTTTCTAGTGAATTTATTAATTGTTCCCAATCATCATACGTGTTTCCTCGTAAGATCTTCTTTAATTCACCAAAGCATCTGTAGCCTAACCGGCATTAAATCTAGCGAGTAACACACACACATCCCCCATGTGTCCAAAGCCTTATATTTTTTCTTTAAAAATTCTGTAACTATCCCGCTTCTGTGCGGGCGGGCACATGTTATTTTGGAGGAATACAGGATGAGTACATTTTTGTTTGTTTATCCATTCTTTTTCATTTACAATTAGTATAGAAACATACAATAACGCAGTGATTGTTTGACCTTCATCAAGAAGCCTGTAAAACGCGATGCCATTATAATCTAATGCTATCAATAGCATCCTCTTCCTCTTGTGAACATTATATGACACAACATGCGGAGCCTCTTCATTTTTCCCCAACTTTCATCGATTGTCAAAATTCTCTTGAGCACAGCACGGTGTTTGTTATATTCAGATAAGCTACATTTGACGGCTAATAGGCGAATTTCTATCAAATTATCCAAATTGAACTGATTGGCAAGTTTAACCGCTGGTAAATGCGACGCACTGAATAACCTTTATGATCCTTCAACAGCTCCTCAACATCATGATTTCTCTGCTCCCAATCTGTTAGTTCTCTATGGTGATCTCCTGTTCTTTCTTCAACCTCAGATTCATTCTTACTAAATCGAATCAACCACGATTCCACATTAAGTTTGACCACCTAATAATTGCCCTAGTTGTTTGTGAATTTGCTTTGCAGTCCAGCCGAGACCCATAACACACCACACAATATTTAATAAAAATCTTCTATAGATAGTCGTGGATCGAATTTTTTAATTACTCTTATTCCATTTTGAAGTAAATTAAGAATTGAAATGCAGTAATAAACATGTTTTCGTCTATTTACACTCTTGTATTACAACAGGTTGTGGAATGCATCCGTTCTAGAAATACCGCGCTACTTCTCACCACACACTTGGTATGAACAACCTTATAAAACGCCCGAATACATTTATTTTTATCTTCATTTAAGCACATTAAAATTTTCTTTAATTTAGTCTTTATTTCATGAAGCTAGGTCAGGTATATTTGAAGATATTGAAGATTTTTAACCAACCCTTTTTCTTTGCGGTCCAGCATATATTAATTTATCTATTAGATAGTGTCGCTAAAGGTGCCATATTGATAAGATGATGCGTCGTTCCGGTGCATGTCCAAATTAGTTTTGAAAAATTGCGCATTTTCATAATTATGGTACTTTGTGCTTGCTGTGAGGTTTATACTTATATAAGAATAAATTAGATCCTTTCGATCCAGGAAGAATTTTCGAAAATCCAGGAAGCTGACCATGTATATTTACACAGTTAGGACAAGTTATAGTAATTTGGTCAATCTACGAGTCATTATTGTCAATGTTTTGATGAGTTGTCTCTAAAAGGAGTATGCGGCGATCGACAGACAAATTGAACGAGCGAAATTTTTGAGAGCAAAAACAATTTTTTTGTAAATCTGTTTTGGAACCCTCTATTATTTTAGATTGTCTTTGCACACGCATTCAGTTGTATCTTGGACATTTTTAAAACGCAGGAAAATAGACTATTGTAGGCGAGCAGTACACAATGCCTAAATTTTCCTTTATATCTATGCTAGGCATAATGTACTGCCTCCCTACGGTAGACTATTACTCTTTAGTAATCGTCATCATAACTATGATGTCTACTTAATAGTATATATAACTTTATTTTACTTTTATTGGTCTACATAATTAAACATTTACAGATGCAGTAAATCGATGTTTGCAAACCGTATTTCCTATTGGTTGAACGCTAAAGGGCCGTCGATGGCTATCGACGAATCTGGCTGCAGTGCCATAGAAGCTTTACAACAAGCATACCTGGCTATTTCGCGAGGAGATTGTGAGGCTGCTGTTGTTGGCGGTGGTAATATTTGTTTGCACCCACAGTCATCGGTACATTATGGCAGGTAGTAGCAATCGACGTTTTTGTTTTGTAAATGCTACTTGTGTTGACACTATTAGATAAGTAATTTAATGTGACATAGAGCCATTTTTTAAATTTTGTTATCGGTGACAGTTGTAAGCTCAACCTATGAAAGACTCAGTTATTACATACCGGGCTGAGGTAACGGCATAAACGTCAACGGCCGTGTGTATCCAGAACAACAAATACTGGAGATGAAAATGTCATAATAGTATTCTAGGGAGAGCTGAGAAAAGTAAGTCAGTACTACTAATTAAACAATCGATATTACATTTGCAGAATTCTGACTACAAGTATGGATGGTAAAACGAAATCATTTGATGAAAAAGCATCTGGTTGTGTAAAATCCGAGGCAATTAATGTTTTATTTCTCCAAAAGGCAAAGGATGCTTTGAGGTAAGAGTAGTTGTTTAGTAAACCGCTAAATAACTAAGATATTAATTACATCAGTGAGAGATAAATTTGACATTAAATGTTACTACACTTCTAATGTTCTTTTACAAATATACAATCATTGTTCAATAATATAAAAAAAAAAAATTTTAGAATCTATGCCAATGTGATTCACATAAAAAGCCAGTTCACTTCATTTTTGGAAAGCGAAACTGGTCCAAGATATGGATTTTATCGCGATCCTGTGAAGATTAGTGAATTTCTGAAAAACTTTTATAACGAGGCAAAAGTTCCACCTTCGGCTGTTGAATATGTAGAAGCTTTTGGATCAGGTATGAAGATAATGATTCACGAGAAATCAGCACGTGAATTATATAAATACAGTCGTGGATTATATAATTATTATGTTATTTTTAATATTCCAGCTATACCCGAAGCTGATAAAGCAGAATTAGAATCAATAGAAGAGGTTTTCTGCAAGGATAGAAAAGACCAACTTCTTGTCGGTAGCGTTATGTCTAATATAGGATATGGAGAAGCCGCTTCAGGAATTTCAGCAGTTACAAAGGTTATAAGCGTTATTTTTCTTGTGCTTTTCCACGTATTTAATTGTCGTAATATTGTGACACGTTGTTGTGTTCGTGTGCCAGTCGGAGCCAATATTTGTGAAATATTGAAATCATTGTCTTTTCGGATTTGATTGTTAGCATCACTCACCGCCACTGATACTGCATCAGAACTCTTTTTGGTCTTTTTGCACAAGCGTAACATCAGATCGAGAAGGTGAAAGAAGACTGAGTGCTACTTTACGCGTATACTTGTAGCACTGTAATACAAACAGTCCTATAATATATTTAAGTAAAATTGCCGATTTTATTCAGAAGTTCGCGTCTTAAACAAAATTGGCTAGAATGACATCATGAACTGAACAGTTTGATGTTGATTTATGATTTCTTTTGGCATCTTTACCAATTTAAATATAATTCAAATGGAAATGGTGATGAAGAATTCGAACGCAAAGGAAATAATTATCTTAATCACAAGATAACTATTGTTATTTCAGGTTCTTCTGGGTTACCATAAAGGCGAGCTAGCTGCGAATTTAAATTGTGACAATCCCATGCGTGATGTTAAAGCGTTGCGTGAAGGGCGCATGCGTATACTTACTGAGCATCAGACATTCAACCGTACCTATGTTGCTGTTAATAATTTATCTATTACTGGAGTTAACGGCCATATACTCTTACACGGACATTATAAACCCAAGGTAATATGTTTGCAGTAGATATATTTTTTTTTGTCTTCTTAAACAGCCTCTGAAAATCTAAGTACTGAACTTGGGGATCTTGTTATATTATCACTCTTTCCAGATATCTTTTTCATCATTAAACATTGCTGCCCGTCACCACTCATATTAATTTTCTACTTTTGAGATTTATATTGCACGATCTGTCAAAAACCATGACGTTTTTGTGGCGTGGTCATTAATCGTCCGCTTATAATACGTATGTAAAGATAAGGGACAAGACAGATTTTTATATTTTGACTTCCAAAAATAATAGGTGGATTTTTAAGAATATGTTTTATATAATTTTTCTTCTTTACAGGATCTCTCTCGGTATAAAGCAAAAATACCTTATTTAGTTACAATTTCTGCTAGACAAGATTTATCGGTCAAAAATGTTCTAAACTACCTTAAGTCGCGTCCCATTGATCAAGAGGAACTTGCACTATTACACAACATCCATCAGACTAGAATATCTGGCCATTTGAGCAGAGGATTTACTATTCTGGGTAATATTGGCTTTTAATATATAGAATATATTAAGTAATTATAACTTTGAACAATATGATGAATTCCTGGGCGCAAAGGACTTGATATCCGATGAAAATATTTGAGGCCATCATATGTTCCAGCACTCTTTGACGAATTTCTGAGAAATATTCGCACTTCTTTTATATCGGGCATCTCCAGTGGTGTCATCTGCATAGCAATGTATGTTACTAATTTGTAGCATGTTAATAAGCAGAAGAAACAGGGTATAGGGTAGCACACAGTCTTGTGGAATATTAGCATGGGTTTTGAGGATCTTGATACTCCGGTCCACGAGGAAGGGAGTTGCCATAGTAGCGCTTTTTGCCTAATTCGACTAAAGGCCTTCGCTACGTTCAAAATAGTTTGGCGTTTGAAGCAATATAGATGCAATAGGCATCTATATTGGTTCTGATTCGATTCCATAAGTATAAAGACCCACATTCTTAAGTGATGTCACTTGTGAATATCTGGGAAGAGGAGTGCTTTTCGCACTGATTTCTAAAGAAAGCGGATGTCCTTGCCCAAAGCTTTGATACCGTGGAACCATTGGTGAACAGTTTGGTGAACAGAACCCTTCTTATCAGTAGTCCTGCTTATCAGCAGTCGAGTTAGAAGCAAAAAAAATTTTTAAACGATCCGCTTTTTTGCAGCGTGGGTTACACGGGTTGGGTGGGTGCCTCTGACAGGAATTGTAGAGGAATTCGCTGAAGAGTTCCATTCCCTAAAATATGTCGATGACAGAATCGGCCATGGTGTTGAAATTATCCGGCGAAAACCAAAAGTTCACCCATGTGCCGGCAGTAAAGAAGACCGCATTTCAACAAAATCTGTCGATCTATAGTACCATACATGACAGAAGCCTAGGCTCGCGATAGGCAACAAGTGATGCATAAGCAGTGGTCTAAAGTCATAAGCCAAGAGGGTTTTCGACAGAGGTGGAAATAAACGGCATTAAGGTTGGAATAAAGTCCCCTGATGTTGCAGACGGCAGCATAGTCATTTTATGCCTTGAGTAGTGTACCGTGCTATATTTTGCCTCTCCGCTCCTAAATCCATAGGATGAACAGGTTTAAATAATAGATTTCCGCAAAGTAAGGCCTGATTCTGTTAACTATGTTCCCATGGGTTGAGTGGCCAATTACCATTAGGTTAGTTCGTTTGTCAATCAATAAAAACAGACACTTCGCACGATAGCTTCATGAAACGTTATTTTTTACACTATCACTTCAGAATAATTGATTTCTCATGTAAAATTCATTAAATATTTATTCTTTAAAGATACCAATGCACACCAAAAGACAGTAAGCCTATGCGAAAAGGCGAATTATTTTGATGTTGCGCAACGACCGCTGTGGTTCGTGTACAGTGGTATGGGATCGCAGTGGACAGGCATGGGTACACAGCTGATGCGTATCCCCATATTCGCCGCTGCTATTGAACGGTACTTTTGTATACATTTATTTCTTATTTATTATCGATAGCTTGCATCAAATTATTATCACATCTGTAATTGCTCTTATTCATTTAAGTCGAAGAAAAAAATGTAGAGAATAAATAAATGAAGTGGTTCCTGAAAATGTTTAATCTAAAATTAATATAATGTCGTTTTGGTTTTAAAGATTTTAGTTTTATTTCTCCCATTTTTGTTACATCTTGACCCAGTCGCTTAAAAAGTCGACTTTTGTCTCGACTCAAACAACTGAGTCAAGATGGCCACCACTCGATTATGTCAATTCTTAAAATTACACAAGAATTTTTAATTCTTTTTTAACCTTTTTAGATGCCGTCGAGTTTTGGAGCCGAAAGGTGTGGATATTATTCATATTATTACATCGTCAGATAAATCTACTTTTGATAATATCCTAAACTCGTTTGTCGGAATAGCAGCCATTCAAATAGGACTCACGGATATATTACGAGAGCTGGAACTAGTACCAGATAATATAATTGGTAAAATAACATAAAGAATTCGACAAAATTTACACAGTTATTAAATATGAGTCATTTAATCTTGTTTAATTCCCTAGGACATAGCGCTGGTGAACTGGGATGTGCATACGCAGATGGGTGTTTTACGGCCGAAGAGACGATACTTGCAGCTTATTATCGTGGACTTGTATCATTGCAGACTCCATTTATCCGTGGATCTATGGCCGCAATCGGTATTGGATATGAGCAGGTAACTATAGTATACTCAAAATCTTATATATTCAAAAATCTCGTATCACGATGTATGTATGTTCGGGATAAACTCCGAAACTACTAAAGCGATCTTGATAAAATTTCGTACCTATCTATCATTGTTTAAACCGGAAAAAACCGGGACGGGCCACTAGTACACAAGTGTTACGTAAGTAGTAATTAAAGTTGGCACGTACCTATGCTACTTTGATCTGATTAACTCAGTAGTCAGCTTAATATAACTAAATTAAGTAACAAATATTTCCATACAAAACTTAAAAATATTTTATTTAGTAAAATTTTGATTACTCGAACTCAGACATGTTGCGCCCTAGTCAAATAAATTATAAATAGGTTTGTAATTCCTTTCAATTACATGTGACCCTAGTAGCTATTTCGTAACAGATTGTACCTATTTATTTGTAATCGTATTTGCAATGCAATATCCTTGTGTTTATGTTATCCTATACTTCTGACTTGATCATGAAGGCTGTTGGCCGCTAGGCGGCGGCTTTTTTGATACATTCGCAGGTTTCATACCTGTATGTATCAAAAAACCCACCTAGGAACCAGTGATATTACATCTTTTTTTTTATGGTAGAGGGGGCAAACGAGCATGCGGCTCACCTGGTGGAAAATGACTACCGCCGCCCATGAACAAC
>DWHW01000001.1:0-20278 GCA_018248055.1 Zerynthia polyxena | reverse complement strand
GCATATATATACTTCTTATAAATATAATAAGAGAAGTAGTACTTAGAAAATATGCTATAGAAGCCTTATTTTAATGAAATTTTTAAAACAAATCTGTAATTATTTTATTCCTAAAAATATCTGTTTGTGTTAGAAATTAAAATAATTTAAATTAGAAAAAAAAAGAAAATTTCTGTTTGAGTTAATAACTAATGTTAGAAATTATAGTTTTTTTAATGTAGAGGCCCTTATGGGGAATAATGAAGGCCCTTTTTATTGAGGAAATATTTAGAATCCTGTGCACGAATTAAATATAAAAAAACCTTTAATATGGAGTGAGTGTTTAAACAGCAAGTGTCGATGCTGATAGCTAAAATTTTAGTGGGAGCGATTTGAAATGGACTTATAACTAATATATACATATCCTCGTGGATCAACAATGGTCTGCTTTGGGCTTGCACTTACTACCACTTCATAGTGTTTCTTCTTCACTGCATATCGGTATGGTCACAGATAAACTTACGTATATATCAGCAGCCAGAAGCACTCTTCGCGGCCACTTCTCGCAACAGAAATAAGCTGACAAGACTCAGAAAATCGAACACTTGAAAGCATTATCCGAACGGCGGATTTGGTCCTTGATCAGAGTACGTAGGTAGATCGACATTACATAATAAGGTCATTCTACGGTTAGAATAACTAGTTTTACGATAATATACGATAAAATTTAAATTTTGCTTACAAAGTCGTATCTTATTATTGTATTAAATGTCACTTGAGTTCTCCAGACCGCGACACATAAAGTAAAATATTTAAGTCCGTTGTCCCTCACTAAAATATACTGCAAACAATTTCTAGCATTGAAATTGTGCTATAATCCAGACGGTGCTGAACTGTAGAGTACTCTACGTCAAGCGATGATATATGTATATTTTACAGAGCACAAAATTTTTGTATAATCAATTTGTTAAAACTAAGAGGAACCTACATCGCATGGCTAGTGCTATTCGATTTTGTATACATTGCCCTTCCACCCTTCCAGAGCCAAGGCGAATTTGTGGAGAAAAATAGTGTTTGTATAGCGTTACGCTATTTTTTCATATTCTCTGCGAATGTAGTAAAACCGTACCGCTATTAATGTGGAGATGGGCTAGTGTTATTGGGTTTAGCCACAAACCCACCGCTTCACCAACAACTTCAACGACACCGATATCCCGATATCTTGATCGAGAATGAAAACGATTAGGCTAAATATTGTGCTAATTATTGAATTTACGGGTCACCAGTTTGGAAATATAAGTTAATTTTCATTTGTTGGGAGCCAAACCTAAATGCAGCATTCGGGTGATTGTCGTTTTTCTAAACTTTCTTTCTTATATCAATATTACTTACTTTCTTTGGTATATCAATATTTAATATATATACAACCTTTTGTAAGTATGTTGTTGACCGTTGAGGAGTTCTTTCATCTGAAGCCAATCCTGGTTGTAAAACTGAACTGAAATGTTAATTTCAACTCAATGGGATACGTCGAAGTTGTTCTAATTCAGCTTGCAGTATTTGACATAAAAAAACTTAAATAAAATCTTGTAAAGAATAATTTATTTGAAAACATTTGTTCAATATCGAGAGCATAGTAAGTTTATATCTTATTTTATTGCATTTCATTTTATACACAAATGTTGACTCGGGATGTCCTCTATTCATGGGAAGTTAATAAATCGAAATACTCGTGAGTATCAATTAAAGTTAAACTGAAAGCTATTCTGGGTCACTCGTTCGATTCCGGCACACGACAAATATTTGTATATACTGTTTACACACTGCATATATTTCGTTCCGGGTCTGTGGGTTTGTACGTTCTCTTTTTTTTGTTCTTAATTGTAAACAGCTTAAACTAAGCGTTACAATGGGGGGACTTAATGCCTAGAGACATTCTATACCAGTCAACTTCAAGAGATGAAGAGAAAAACATAGGGTGCAAATTAGGAAATAATAAATAGAAATCGAGATTAGAATCATAAAATTAATGCATGTAAATGCCTCATAAAAGGAAAATCCTAAAACAAGAAAACTTTTTTTTAAACAAGCACTTACTTTTAGTTGCAAATACGTGTCTTTATTTGGCCTATCACACCTAGCCACGCTAGTCTTCAAATTTATTCTGGCCTCGACCAGGTTAGACAGGTTAGGTTAGAGTAAATAAAGTAAAATAGAGTAAAGTAGTATGATAAATCGATTCTCTCGATTTCTGTTAAAATTCTCAGGTCTTATTAGGGTATTACAAATTTCAAACACGGCTTTTTATCATCATATACATGTCTGCCTTTACATCATATATGAAGAATAAGTACTTATCGTGATGTCACAGATATACTGCTAAAACAAAGTAGAAGTAATTTCGAACGAAGATATCTTAAACACTAAGGAAAACCGTGTTTTTTTTTTCATATGGATAAAATTACGGACGAATACCAGTAATGTCACAAATATTCATATTACATAGACAGTACTGAAAGGAAGAAGATATACTGTAATCGTGTATATATTATACAGACGGCTGTATTTGTTACCGTGTCATGAATTTTTATGCAAGAAATACGGCTCTTACTCGTTTCACCGATCTCTCTTCGTTATCCGATGGAATTTCTGAGTAATACGTAAGAGATGAATAACGAAAGAAGTAAAATCATGAAAATGAATTAATTGCGCGGTATTGTTATTAAAAAAAAAAACTTTATTTGAAGATTGAGTTAACTCAAGGTCGTGGTTTCGCTTGCATGCATTTTTTTTCAACACAACGGATAACAAATTATTGTTTTTAGGGTTTGACACTGCGTTTATATCATCCTTTGATCATTAAGTACGGAAAGGTTAAGATGACTGTTACTTTATTTTTACGTACAGTAGAGCTATAACCTCGCAGTTGACATCATTCACTAGTATACAGTAGTTGTGGCTGTGCTTGAAATTAGCCAAGGTAATGTCATAAGCCGCTATCGTCCTTTATGTATGTTTACTTTCCTGACCATAACTTCTCAATCTGTTTTCCTCACCAGCCTATGGTTGTTACCATGTTTATTTTCACTATTATTTCATGCCACGTCAGTCAATTGGTAAATCTCCGCCTCCGTATCAGGAGAGACAAATTCGACCCTATATACGAGTATGAACGGCTCGTATAAGTGAATTTGGATACGATTAGTATTTAATGTTGATTTGTATTGTATTGTATTGTAGCTCTGGCTGAAACACTAAGGCTAAGGCGGCAACATGCTTATTACCAGCCACCATGTTCAAAATACGATCTGGTGAAAATTGCGCATATGTGGATATATGTATGTACATACGTAGGTGGTTCTGAAATATTATACTTCATTTCTTATTCACTGTTTACTCTGAATAAAAAGCTTAAAGAGTATTAAAACCTTTGTAGCAGAGTTAAGATTAAGTCATGCATTTCAAATATTCCAAATTCACTACGCTACGTAAGCTGCTTCACGTCGATGGTAAATTTGTTTGTGGCTCGTGATCAGATTAGCGAGTAATAGAGATTTAATAAAAGCTGTGTCAAACATACGAAGTACAAAGGAAGTATATAAGATAAATGTAAAATATCTGGCTTAAATTAGAATAATAATAATAAAAAATAAATTTAAGGGAATTAAACTTAAAAATGCAGGACTTTAACTTAAAGTTTAAATTAAATTAAATTTTAATTAAAGACCTGTGTTTTAACTTAAAGTTTTTCGTACCGTTTCGGCCATTCAAAATTAAAAGGTTTTGTACCAATTTAAAAATAATATTTTTAATTTCAAAGCAATATTCTGACCAAACTATCAAAAATAATTTATACTAAAATGTTGCTTAATATACATTGCGGAAGATGATTAGGGTATTCCCTTGGCCGGATTTGACCGTTCACGAATACCATCGGCCAATAATTTATGAAAAATTGTATACCGCATTAATAACGTGGCACTTATCTGCTAACGCCGCATTTCTGTATTCTAATCTAATCTAATGGCCAGTAAATACTAATAAATACGGCCATAAGCTTTTCCCATAAGCAGGATTTGCCATAGTCACTAAGCTTGGCAAGCGGATTGGCGATCGTAGAAACAGACACCTCGCAATTAGACACTGCTGCACGTCATGGGATTATCTAAGTTTGGACTAGTATATATTTGAGATGTTTATGCCGCCATTTGTCGGTAGCTTTTGCGATTTTCAAGGCTTTTCCCTTAGTCGCTTATTACGACACCCACGGGAAGAGAGGGGGTAGCAGATTCTTACGCCGATACCACTTATAGCGGATATGAATAGGTAAAGATGAGTGTGTATATTTTATCTTGTGCAGCTGACATCTGGCTAGTACTGGGAAGATGACGACGTGATATAAATCGAGCAGGATGACATTATTATTATCATCACAGTAATCTCGAGAATGTTTAGCATAATGACTGTGTTACTGTGTTATGGAAAATTTTAAATTCTTGTTTTTTCTTGTATGTAAAATTCATATATTTTGTCTTACAATTAAAGTATAAACATTATTGTGAAGCTGTCTCGCAATATTTGAAGAAAGTTTTAGAAACGAGAAGTCTGCAAAAACTTGTAAGAGTTGCCGGACTCAGATTTCCTGGATACATTTTTTAGCGGACTCTCAAGCATGTGTGGTTCCTTGCGACGTTTTCCTTCACCTTTAGTTACGTTGTGAACTATTAGCACTTCAGCATTTAAAATTTTAATTACCTTTTTGATGTTCTGGCAAACATTAGACCCTCCTTATCACAGACCCACGAGCTTCATCAGCAACATTTTTATATTGATTTGACAAATAATTTAAAAAGTTTTCGTGCGTAAAAGGTTTCCCAATATGTTTAGATTGGGAAACTTTTTCCAATTGGTTCTTAATTTTACTCTAAATAACTAGTTAGTGGTAGTTTTAATATCTAGAAAATATTAGTTTAATAGAATAAATAGAGTCCGCTGATTAATACAATATTTTCTATATAAGTACAATAATCGTCATTATAACATGTCTCTGAGACACTCTGTTGAGTGAGTTCTAGAACTTCAACAATGCAATAATGTTGAAATAATAAATTAATTAATTATTCTTAATTAAAATAAATTAATTAAGAATATGTAACAACATAAAACCGTTTTATAGGCAAACAACATGAGATTTATTGCATGATTGGAATGTTCGACGTAAATTATGGATTGAGCAAGCTGAATACTAATAAAGCTGTACACTGGTAAAATATTTGGTACAGAGACAAGTTCAAGTTCGTATACATAGCATGTGCTCCAATGTCGGTTAAAATATGCAAATATCAGTATTGAGCATATTTCAATTCTCACTATTTAAAAAAATAGCATATAACCATCAATATATTATTAGTCCTGGGGCCATTATGTCACAAATAATTTCATAAAAATGTCTTGTGACATAGTGCTTCTAAAAAAACATACCCTGCCATATATATTTTTAAAATAGTTATGTGTATCAAGTTGTTGCGATCTCTTTCTGCAGACACCAATTGAGATAAAAAGGAATTATAAATAGAAGTATTTTCAACGTGTTAGAGCAAACGGCGGCCGGCTCAACCTGTTAAATACTACGGCCCCGCAAATTACTGGCGTGAAATAGAGGCATATTGTGTTTCTGGTTTTATTTGGTGAGCACCTACAACAAAATTGGCTTTACGTGTTCCGGCGTGGGTAAAAATGCACTAAAACTCATTTTAACGGGCAAAAATCTTTATAGCAGCACCCTCTGGTGAGTTAACATTACAACACATACATATCTACAAACCATCGCTGATGGGCCACAAACCCGTTACAGAAAACCGTAAATAAACACATAAACAAACAAACAACCCCTCAGCTTAAACGCATATACACTCACCCGTGGCGGGGAAAATATTATAAATTCCAACTTTTACTAGCTGCTTTCGTTCGTGCGATCTAAAATATGGCGTTTGTTGCTTATTCAGTGTTTAAATTAAGCTACTCGTTATGTAAGTCATGCACAATGAGATTATTTTTATTATCGAACCTTATTCGTGGAAAGGTCAATTAAAAATGTAGACTGTTTTACTTTCAAGATTTTTTTTTTATTATTTCAATAGGATATTTAATTCTATTGAAATTCAACCAGGAAATATAATAAAAGCTATAAGTAATGAGTACATAATTTTGTTATCATTCGCTACTAAAGGTCCTACGAAGAGTAAACGCTATATATGCTGCTGCCCATCAAACCCACAGGTCAGCATAATTTCAAGATATTTTCGAGATATTTCCGAGACATATCTTCGTCACCACTTCGCCATCCATCAAGAGCCTTGAGATGCTCCTAACATTTCCCTTAGTTGACGAGTCGGTGACACTGTGTGACGGGGTGGCTTGCAACGCTGCTCTGTAACATAACAAGAACATGTTATTTAAGACACCATTCACACATATTTGAGCATCATTTTAACTTAGTGAGCCTTAAACTTATATTTTTATACTTAAACCTCACTATTTTAGAATATACATATAAGTTGAATATAATGTAAAAAAAAATCAGTTCTCAATTTGATATCGAAAATATTTCCATAATCTAAAAAAATATTATTAAAAGACTTTTATGATTTTTAAGAAACGTATCAGTATTTTTTTTAAATTACTTACAATCTATTACATGTTATCTGATCGAGCTGCTTTAATGAAATAAATAAAAGCAATAAATAAACTGCAGTACACAAGAGAGCACTCTGAGCATTTTACTTGTGTGTCATTAAATGCTTAATAAATATAAGTTTGAAAGAGGTTTCCACGGCTTCTTGCTCTAAAGTCACTTAACGAACGTTGCGCCTGTGAATGTGACAGATAAGTACAGTAATTTTTCATTTCGTATTAATTTAGGGAAATGGCCTGTGGGGAGGGAAGTAAATGATTTAAGTTAATATAATTTGCTATTACCACTACAACATTCACCTATTTAAGCCGAACATATTATGTTTCTCCAAAAAAGCGATACCCTTGCACTAGTGATGCTGCTTCCAATCACTAGTTGGTAGATTTTGGGTTCGGTTAACTCGGAAGATATTCCGTTATCAGTTGGTCATCAGGGTCTCAGTTGTTGACTAGCAGGAACACGATTAACTTAATACAAAATATATATAATTCGTTTATGCTAGAAGGTCTACCTGGGGTGGTCTTTGCAAATACCAGCCTCTTATACATTTCTGCTGCCAATTAGCAGTGTAAGCGCTATTTCTCTCCAGTTTGAAAGGTATAGAGAGCTAATATAATTACAGGCTATGCGGCATTCCACCTTAGTAATCAGAGTTTCGGCGCATCCGTAAATTTGTCAAAAAAATTATTAACAATATAAGCAGGTGAGCTCGAGCTACAGTACTCACATTATGCTAAGTGTTATGGTGGACTGTTAGCTTGTTGTAACCCCAATTCAATAAGAAACGTATCATATTACAAATTGTCAAATTTATTAATATAATAATATATTTCTGTTACAATGTTCAATGTTTTTTGTGTTAATAGTTGAACTTTAATTTTCACGTTTGGAGATATAAAACAAGCATTTTTATTTAAATTATTAAAATTAAAAAACATATATAATTATTATAAGATGGACAAAAAATAGTTTCTTTTTTTGTGTGTTACCATGCCATATATATTATGACACTAAAACGACGATTAAGAACCGGCAACTGTTCACCTGATGCTACGAAAGATTGCTACTGCGGTAGATATATAATTGGAAACAACTTCACTCGAAGAAACTTCAACAGAGGACTAAACTTTTGCTTTCCTAGTAATTGATATTTATACTAGTTTTCTATAGACACAAAAATTATAAAACTAGCAGTACATATAAATAAAAATGCAGTGTTTTATTTTACGAATCATTTTAAATAATAAATTATGATGATATGAATTGGACACTCTTCCGTAATTCATGATCATTGATCACCCTCTTTGGAATATTTTTAATTTCATCGATGAGTGTAATAAATGAGGGAATGAGCAGGACGTAGCCGTTGTGAATAATAAAAAAGATTTCTTTCGCTTTCACTGTTTTTCTCTAACATTTGACGGAAGGCCTTTGTATAGCAGTGGTCCGTCAGCCACGTGGGTTTTGAGGCCGAGGATGAAACGAACTAACGATGTTTGCTTGAGCAGTTATTATTGCAGCTGACATCAATAACATATTTACGGATAATAAGTTGTGGATATATTTTTAATTCATAAAGGTTACATTAAAAAATTAAATAATCTCAATAAAGTCAAAAAAATGAGTAATGAGCTCTTGTATACGATGTTTTATGTTTCTATTGTACATACGTGTAGTATGAAATTCAAAGATTTTAATAGAAAAGATAAAATTAACATAATCATGAAAAGTCGATAATAATGCACCTCTCAAGTATTTCGCTTACAAAATGTGCAACCGCAATAATTTTTTTCTTCAAAATACATTTCCATGTAATACATTTTGAATATTTTATTCCCAACATAAGGCAGAGTATTTCTTTCCATTTTATTAATATTGGATGAACTGACGAACGCCAGTTCAGCGCATTGATGTTCCGGGATATAATTTATGGCTTGATAATACGATGAACGCTTCCTCAGACATTTTTTGACGGCTGATTTAAGGGATCGAATACTCACTAGATTAGCCTTGAGACACGTTTGCGTATTTTTCCGACGACACGGGTTAATTTATTAGGTCAGCAGCAGCCTTTGTAATAATCACTTGCTTGATACTTTTTTGATATTGTTTAAGACTCTGGCTGGCGCCACACATAATAAGTTCTTATATTCAATTAACGTGGTTTTATCAAATTAATTTACTGAGGTTGTCTTTTCTATAAACATAGTGTGGAATCATTTTATTTTGTTGCCCTTATTTGTTAAGGACTGCTTGGCTCAATAGTATTGTTTTTTGAGATAAAATGGACTCGATTCATGGCAGGAGTAAAATAAAAGTAAACTGCAGCCTATAAATACCTACTGCTGGGCAAAAGCCTTCTCTTAAATATTCGAAAGAGCTTAGGAGTTGAAAAGATTCCGCCACGCTACTCCAGTGCAGATTGACTGACTTAACGTATCCTCGAAGTAATTAATTTTACTATTTCTTAGACATGAAGCTCATTGCAGCTCCTTGATCCTGCATGTTTCTTTACGATGTTTTCTTTCAACAGCGAGCGCTATTAACAATTTTAGTGGAGCCGGCACCAGATTCTCCCGCGTCTATGAGTTTATCTATGTTAAACTATATTTGTATGTGTTTGTAAGTGAAAATTAAAACAATTTAACGAATAGATATCCGCACCATTTTACCTATGCATGTGAATCTTAGCAAATTAAATCTAAAAATTCTGAGAAGTGTCTCTAAAACAAACTTAGTTAAATAGAGCGGACACAAACCCTCGTCGAACGTAAACCCTCTTACCGCCAACTCGAAATATAAGTAGGCTTTGTGACCCCAATAAAAAGATTTAAATTTATTACGAAATTATACCTTTCTCGGAGCTGTGGAGGTAGTACCGTTATATTATATAATTTATTTTCTATATAATTTTAAAACTTACGATAGGTAACTACTGTTTTAATGTATTATAATACTATAACATATACTCCTATCTAAACAACTATATAAAATACTAAACTTATAGTATTATATTATGGGATTTGTAAGACTGTAAATTTTGCTATATATAGAAATATATAACAGAAGCAGAAACTATATAATAGAAATATGCTAATTAAGCCCTATTTAATATCTAACAAGACACTCTTTTTAATCTATATTGAATTTAGTGTAACGTCACATAGCCTACAACGAGAGGACAATCAAGACGCTTCTTACGATATTATTTGTCAAATTATAATAAGTAGTTTTGAAGTAATTTGGGAACAGATGAACTTACATATGTATGTATGTTCAAACATACGGGCTGAAATCAAAAGCCGCCTTTTGTTTTCGCCGTAGTCGGGTAAAAGTACACATTATAGGTGCCTACTACTAATTCTGAAAATAAAAGTTGTAAATGTACTTAGTAGGAGGACTTTTAACAAATGTAGTCTATCTACGAACATAGCAACCCAGTGCTTATTACTCTGATGCTAATTATCGACTATACAACTACACTAATACTAGTACACTAACATTAGTACTATAACAATAAAATTTATTATAACTCCTAATTAAAGTAACGTTGGAGGAGGGCTATTACTGCAAAAATGAAGAATTCTGGCTTTATTTCCGTGGCTGTCGTAAAAGATAATATTTAAAAGAAAACTTCGAAGATCCAACTCATTTCATAAATGTACTATCTTGACTTTAGGACGAATTTCAGGTGGCCACCTGATGGCATAATAACCATCCAAATGTACCTATTAGACGAATGATGGGAAGCAGGCACACTGGTGCGAGGCTGCAGGCACTGTGGTCACCAACCCGGGTACTCAGCGTAGTGAATATAGGACAATTTTCCAAGCATGACCCGTATAAGTTAGAGCTTGGTAATAGAAATATCTATGTCCAGCAGCAGATCTTCTTTAGACTTAGAATAAAGAAGAAGATTGCTAAAAGCTATAGGCCCTAAATTTAAAATGGAACCCAATAGGTTCCAAAAATATTTATATATGACAACTGCTATGCGAAACTACAAGCTCAAATCTAATCAGTGCAACAAATACTTGCATCAAATAGCAGACTGTCTCTGATTCTGTTTCTGCTATTGTTAGCTAATTTATATTGCGTTAAACCAAAAGATACAATAGCATGTAATACAAGTAGATTACGTTAGTTACAGCTTATCGTAGCACTATTTCAACAATAGGGAACACCTCTAATACTCGTAAATAAATAATATTACATTGCTACGAACAATGTTCTTGTGATTCCATGTGACGGTTCATGTTGTCCTTGTGAAAAATCGACACAAGAAATGTATTAATGTTTGTTACTTCGCCAACATAAGTTAATTATTACAAACTAGACAATATAAAATGAATACTATATGTTTGGGAAATTATACAAAAACTTTACAGTTAACCAAAGTTAAAATAGTAAATGAAACTTGTAACGATTGTTATTTATAACTCTTTCACTATAAACCGAAATTCTTCGATAATGATGTTATTATGGGGTAGTAATTTACTTCAAGGGAGAACTTTTAAAACAGTGCAATAATAATAATACGAAATAAATATAATAAAGAAACAGTTATATTGTAGATTGCAATCATCTGTTTTCTAAAAATACTATTTACATGTAAAACTCATTTAGTCTAATTCAGCAAAAGTCGGGATGCATTTCTTGGAAGGTTTTAATGCACACCACGCTGCGCTAATGGGTTTTTGAACGCAGTGCCGACGCTCTCATCACATCATGAAAAGTCTGTAGGATATGGATTCAGCAAATTTGGACTGATATTTCGCCATCATTCGGCCGCAGCTACCACGTGTACCACATGGCATCTGAGAAAAGAGATGGTACACCCCCCTACACCATCGTTTTAATTTGCATGATATAGTTAAATTATAAAATTTAATCAAGAACCACTCAGTCTCTCGTTTTCAGACATAAAACTTATGTGACTTTCTGTATCGTTAACAAAGGTCCCGAACAATACATTAATTAACAAACGATAAATAAATGAAATGTGTAAATACTTAAGTCATCACATGCAGTTTCAGTATAGCTGACATAAAAAGTTAAATTTACAAAGTTAAGCTTCTTTATTGCGGGTGTTCAAAGAAAACGTTCATTCATTAGATTTTATATAATCACTGACAGACACTGTATAATGCAGTTAAACTTTTTTGCAATAATCAACATAGCAGAACAATTGGTATATATTAAATAGAACATTTAATTTAAATATTTTTAAAATGCAACATCTATGAGTATATATCTATGTTTATTAGTTATGTAGGGGGCATTTTTATTCATAAATAATTGCCTAAAAAATACCCGCCATCTTCGAAGCTATGGCTTAAGCTACGTAATATGTAGGATACGCCGACTAAAACCCTTCTTCTAGAGTTTTAAATAGGTTATAATGAATATATATAAACTTTAGTTATGTAATAATTAGGAAATTTTTATGGTAAACCAAAACCTTCAAACATTTTTAATTATATAAAACATTCAAGAATATATTAAAATTTAATTCCGTAAATTTTACTCTGTGATCTATCTGTGTATCTCTGTAAATGTAAAATAAATATTAACATATTTTGAGTATTTGATTTGTTCTCTTAATAGCCCACTTTTTCTGTGCTTTGCCGTGTTAGCAGTATACGTAACAAAAAAGTAATAAGTACGTGTAGTTTAAGTTCAACATAGTTTTTCCTACCCTGTAAATGCAGAACGAGTAGCGAACAACAAAGCGTGAAGTAGAGGCATTTTGTGCTTCTGTATTTTAAGCTCTTATTAAATGTGGTTTGAAAGGACTGTAGTATTTAGAATTCTGACCATCCCAGTTATTATTTTTTAATTATTTGTTTATAATATGCCAGATGTATGTACTATATAAATACTACAATTACAGGACTTTATTCGAAGAACAAAAATCTAACCTGGGTAATTTCCAACTGGAACTAACTTTAATCAAATATTTAGTTAGCTATCTTGTGCCGCTTAACGCTTATATGTATGCAAAGATATTTGTCTATGAAAGATAAGAATTGAGAGAATTAAGAATTGTTCTAAATATCCGGAGACCTTTGGTTTTCAGTTTGACAAACGACAGCGCAACCTTTTTATGACGTTTGACGTCCTAAAACGTATGCTAGGGCACCAAGCATATGCTTGGGATGAGGTCCATTGTATTTTAAAAGTGTCGGTTTGAAAATTAATTATTCTTAGTTTTCTGTATTTAAATATAGCGTGGTTACACTTGATAAGTTATTGGTTTTTATAACTGTATCGAGATTATCTTTTGATGATTATGAAATTTAATGTAAATTAATTAATCAATATAAGAAATACAACCCTTATGGAAAACCGATCAGAGTTTGTTACATTGTGATTAAATATTTGTATAATAAATTGAAATGAATGATGGAGCACAATGATGTATAGCATACAAGAGCTTCCATGTACAAATTCGTTTTTGCTTTGCACTGGTCAGCTGCCTTCGATAGTAGCTTTAAATATAATTCGACGAAGTGCTGGATCAGCCTCCTCAACCATTCCGTAACCTACAATGAGTTACAAATTGTAAAACAAAATATGAATCCCTTCTTTTAAATTTACTAACATAAAGCGAATATTTCTATCATAAACAAAACGTAAATAAAATACTAATAAATTTTCTTGAACAAATAAATTCCGAATAAATTTCTAATGCAAATAAAAAATAATAATTAAGTTATACAAAACTCGTAAGTTGTGAACGTATATTTAAACTATGCGATTACTTATATCCTTCAAGTTACAAACTATTCGAATATTATTCGTTCTTTACTCCTTTTCAGATTTCAGCGAAAGCTGTCGTAAGTTACTTACAGTCGAGTAAGCAGTTTTAGTGACGTATTTCTCATAGCTACGACGAGAACTTAATATGGTTACCGTAAATAGATTTCCTAGGAGTCACGCATTTGAACGCAGTGGACGTGATCACGTCCATATCTTTAGTAGGAATTTATGGCAATATTTGATAACCATTAGAAATTTATTAAAAATCGGATTTGTTTGAAACAGTGTATAAAATATAATTTCCATAAACAATATTTCTTTTTATGATGGGATTTCAAATCATATAATGAAATTGAGTTTCATCATTTTTATTTGACGTTTGTAGATAACACAATGATGTCAGTACTAAAACAAAGTGAAGCTTCTTACATTTGTGTAAAATAAACATATCTTTTCACTTAAGTGACCGGAAGAAGTGTCGGATGCAGGGTCAGTTACGAGTATAAGTCAAAACTATAAATCCAGACTTAATCTTATTTCTACCAGTATCAAATTCAGCTCCGATTCAAACCATTTAAATAATCACATGGTAGAGACGAAGACGGAAAGTAATATTTATTTATCACATAAACATATACATACAAATATACGTACCTATAAATATTAAGATATAATATGCTCAGAATTGTAAATTAAATATAAATAATTTATCCTATTTTTGAAAAAAAATTGTTATCGAATTTACATAAAATTAAGTCAGGTTTTCAGATTTATTGCAATCATCCATCAGTAGGAATTAGTCACATACGTACTCAGCTGCGGCTCGACACCGACGTTTCCAATTAGCGTTCGTCACAGCCAGCTTGACATATCGCGCGTGTTTACTTACGTGCACTACAAGTATGTGTTCACCGGCCTTTTTTTTGCTTTATTTCACATATAAATATTGATAGTCTCATTATCCAGTTACGGAAGAGAATTGAATTATCATCATAGTCCTCATGGATATTAACTCACCTGTATTTTGATTAATTAATGGGAAGAAATTAAATAAATTAATAATACATAACTAAATTAAATTGAGAATTCAGCAGGGTTGTCTTTTATGTCTTAAACGTACGTTGTAAAATTCAATTGATTGTACACTAAAATTACAATTGATTGTATTCAATTATTCAAGGTTCAAATCCAGGAAAATTTAGTATTATACAATAACCTTATTATAATGACAATCTATGTCTGTAAGAATCCTTTTTCTCCCCTTATCTTTACCATGTTAGCTTAAAATAGTATTATTTATACCATATGATACAGAATTTAAAAAAAAATAGGAAAATAATGTGCTGCGGATAAACGGAAGTACATTTAAGACAAGGCTTAAGAAAGTCCGGCTTAAACTTTGCTGAATAAGTTTAAGTTAAAGTTCGAAAGTTCACGCTGTAACTTGAAAGTTAAACAGTTATTACATGGTCAAGCTTTCTAATAAAAATGTGCTAAATCTCATTTTAACGAACGAAAAATCTTTAGCGGCACCCCCTGGTGAGTTAAGATTACAATACATCTACAGACCATCGCTGATGAATCAAAAAAAAAACACTACAGAAAACCCTATCTAAATCGGTGAAACCGATTGGTTTTGGAGATAAATGGGAACATTCGTTTGCATATACAAACAAACAACCTCTCGCCCTAAACGCATATACACTCTCCGTTCCGTCCGGTCCACGTTTGAGCAGTCAATCTCAAATAAATGCTTTATTGGCAGCAGGATGACTGGAGTTTGCTGATACAGCTGGCAGAGCCAGTTTGTGAGCGGAGTGTCGGTACCCTCACTTTAATGATGCTGCTACTGCTGCTGCTGTTTGTGATTTTGAGTATTCCGCCATTATTCGGAGCCATTATTAGAGCCTAGTTTGTTGGCTAACAATGTACAGATGGGATTAGCATTTGGAGAAATAGATGATGTTTCCCCTAAGAAATAGATGAAAGTTGTCTTCATAAGAAAAATTTATTTTTCTTATGAAGACAACTTTCTCATTGTATATATTATGGTTCACAGTACAATGCTAGGACTCATTTTATTTAACTGATTTTTGCACATATTTCAGCACAACCAGTGTTCAATTTTTTTAATTTTGCGACCATAGATTGCTAATTAATATAGTCACTTAGTGAGTATTGTGACAAGTACCGGCGGCTTGGAACAGATCTCAATTTAAATATAAAATCTGAGCTGCTAACAAGGTCTGAAAGAATTAAGTAAGTATCAGCATTTAATAAAGCTCGGTATTATTATTTATTTATTTTTTGTTTTATCTTTACGATACTATTCATTCATACCCATAGCAGCGAAACAATTTCTTTACACAAATATTCTATATCTATTTATTAATATGTGTGTATTCTTAAAAAACGACATATTGGCCAAATTAGATCACAACAATAACGTTAATCTAAAAATGTAAACGCAAAAATATATTCTGTTAGTTTCAATTTCGCGAGGGTTCTGGGTTCAATTCCAGGTGCCGGAACTACTAAAATTGTTAATAGCAATTTGAGATGCTGAACCTACCGCTCCAAAGCTCCAAAGCTTACAGCTCCAAAGCTCTCTCAAATAATGGAGAGAAGGCCTTTGCCCAACTAATTTACTTGCGATTTTAAGTAAATTATGTAGATCTTTGAAAATACCTTTAATGGCGAAACCGCCATTGTGACAAATTAAATAAAATATAATATAAAAGTTTAAACAGTACAACTTACATTATGGAATGGCCAAATTTTAGTATTATGTTTAAAATTGAGAAATGCTTAAAATCGTACAAATCTGCTGGACTAGCGCCAGCACAGCGATAAATTATTAGTAAAGTCGTTCCATGGAAGAGAATTGTTCCGTGAAGAATTTATTTTATACTTTTTAAAGAAACTACATCATCTCGCGAAGATCAATATATCGCTTATTTAGATTTAACTCATGTTATCTTATACCTCAGCGGTGAAGGAAAATAAAGTGAAGAAACTTGTACATATTTGATATAACAATATTATTTTGAGGAAATGTGCAGTCCACCAACCCACACTTAGGCCTTTTATCGAACTTTTAATTGGCTGTTTTACTTTATTTCCTTTATGATATAAATAAAAAATGTAATTAAAATCAGCCAATTGCAAATGAATGAACTTTCAGTAAAACAGTTTAATTATTAAAATATCTGTAGACGAGGATATCAGGTATAATGAGAGAATGCAATACGACGATGTTAGTTAGAACATTCCACATTCAACTTGATCAAAGTAGCCTGTATTAATTACATAACAACGGTACTTCTTCAGTGAATACAGAATGGGTATCATATACGGACAAAGCAAAGCAGATGCAGCCTAAAGCATAGTTCTATATTATAGTGTAAAATTTCATTGCTAATTTAATCAGTCCGAAATAATTTTAAAGCGAATAAGATTATGTTTTAGACATATTAATACAAGTGAATCGATAGAAATGTTTAGAGAAACGACTGACTTCAAACCATCTAAAGTTTCATTCCCTATTTTACTTACCATCCATAAGAAAGATAATTTAATGGGCGCAACTCGAGAAATTGCCTCTACAATAAAAATAATTTTAATTAAAATTGGTTTACAATCAAGGAAGATCTCGCGTAACATTAAAGTAGGAAAGTAAATAAGCAGCTTATAAATGAACACTGCTGGGCAAAGTCCTTATTTCCAATATTTGAAAACGCTTTGAAACTGGGAAATGTCGATGCGATGACTTTTCGTGTCCTCAAAACATTATTTCACAGATATGCATGTTTTCATCGTAAGCTGTTGGCCCGACAGCTTTCATAGCTTCATCGGAATAGCGTTCTTTATCATTTCTTTCCAGCATAAATCTGTTAAAAGATCGTCATCCGAGCTGATTCTTAAGGCTATGTAATTAGTAAAGTTCTACTGCAAATACTACAGTTGCAAATATGCAAATATGTAGCTTTACTTGCCCATATAGTCTGCAGTGAAGAACAACATCTCAGTTTCTTAAGTCAACTGTTGGCACAACGCACGGTATAATATTTGTGCACTCAGATTTTGTGCTACACTCGACTACAAAGTGTGACTTCACTACGTTTTACATATTGCTAATGTAACCGGTAATTAAACCGTTATTTTTCCACAGTGGTGAAAACATAAAAAGGTTATGTTTCGATCATTGTCCTAGTCCTAAACCTGAAGTAACTATGTACGTTGAGATCAGAAATTACTGAAAATGCTTATTGAAATATTTTAAACTCACAATATTAAATGAAGGGATCGGAAATTAATATTGAAATTATTGTAACAAAGATGTTAGAAAATATTACTCCGCAGCACTATCGCACACCGCCCTGACTAGTCGATTGTACGTCGCGGAGTCTGCTCGCTTGATAATGCCTTGTTACCTGGTGTCGGGTGGATTGCTTGTAAATGTGAGTGTTGTGGTGACAGTGTAGTGTATAGAAGACCTAGGTTCTCTTCGATGGAGGTAATATATTCCATTACTTATTGTTGTTCGCGGAATGGTTGCGAAGTAATATTTTCTATATCTTTTAAATAATGGATTTCCGTAAATTAACGCCTGATTCTATTGACTATTATTATAACAGCCCATGTATTTGCCATTGCTACAGATTATTACAATGACTGGAATTACTGGAAAGTGCATTAGGAATCGAAACTCTCGGTACCTCAGTTAAGAACTTATGGAATAAGCTATGCCGTTTATCAATAACAGAATGGAAAGTAAACACCATTTCCAAACAGAATATAAATTTTAATAAAAATTCTCTTATTTTGCTTTATTTACAAATAAACCTTTAACTTCGTTTATAAACTGGCTTCAAAAGGTTGAGAAATTATATACACCGAACCTTATGCTGTGTACGTGAGTGTATAAATATTTTTAAACGTAGGAAAATAACATGAAATAGCTGAAAATATACAGCCGTTCTGTTTATACCGATATCCCGCCACTTATCTCGAACATCTGATGTGCTGACATATAAGGCAATTGATCTCCCATTACTTTGAGTGTTTGCCGAAATGTGTGACGCTCATAATGGAAATTGGTTTATTGTTTTTTTTTTTGAAGTAAAGTACATAACATGAATTATTACATTAAAGAATTTGATGACACATTAAAAAGGCATATTATGCAACTAATTTTAATCTTATTGGGAATACCCAATGAAGTTTGAGTCATCATCATCATTTCAGCGTGTCATAAGTCCACTGCTGAACATACACCTCCCCTAAAGACTTCTACAGAAAAAGGCTGCTGCCCATCTCCTGATACCTAAATTTCTCTCTGTCGACTATTACGACACACACGGGACGAGATGGGATTCTCTTATACTCGTACCGCCAATATACGGTAGAAGCACAGATGTTATATTTTTTATTACTTTTTATTATACCTAGATACATACGACATTAAAAACAGAATTACAGATAGCATTGGCAGGTGTTAAGTTATAAATATTGCCTTAAAATCCCGTTTTATGTTTCCGTATCACTTTAATTGCGTTGTTATTGAGAGAACTGAGACTGTTCGTGACAATATTTGAGGGGTTAGACAATATTGTTAGCAGGGCTTACCGCAGTCTAGATTTGGTATTACGCACATGTATTTTTATTTTCACGTCCGACCAGCCTAAACTTGGTACGTTTAGAATGCACTAGTCTAATATGGTCCCCGTGTTATATTCATGTAAAATACAAAAAATATTTGTATGGCGTCTTAATTTTAAATCTAGGAAAGCAATGTCGGTGCTGCTATGTTGTAAATACTCTGTATTCCCCTTGTCGCATTACAACTTTTGCCCTTCAAAAGAACATCGTCAGGTGCTTGATATGGGTTTGCTATCTGATATCATTCGAAATCGCGTCGATTGCCCTGAAATTGTAACCCTGCTTATTAAAAATACCTAAGCGTTGCACCAGGCACACTCGTTTTCTATATCACTTACTAGATAGGCAAGTATTACAACAATAAATTCTACAAATTAGACATTTTTTCAGATCAGTGTTTAGTTTTTAATATTATTTATGGACAGTAAGGTGTTATGTTTTTACCCTGATGTCCTTCCTTCTAGCGAAAGTCCCGTCAATATCAATTCATCCATTTCCGATTTTGGTAAAGACAAATAGACAGACATACGTTTTAAAAACGTAATTTGTGTATAATATATTCTGTAAATAAATACCTGAACAAATTTCAAAACAGTTTCAATCTTATTTATACATATGTACATGTAGATGTCTATTAAAAGCCGTTGCGATTAGCTAGTACATTTAAATAAAACTGTATTCTGTCAAAAAGCCAGGCCGTCTAACGCAGCTTAAAAATTCATCTGTATTTTTAAAGACCTGCCATAATACGATTCAGTTATTCCTCTCATGCGGCGGAACGAAAGGCTAATATAATTATGCCCTGGCAGTGAAGGCGGAAGCTGTATGTGGAACTTAATAATTCAAGTTGCTGGCTCCAACGTATCGTTGTAATATTCATCTATCTAAATCAAGAGCTAAAAAGAAATAAAATATTTCCATGAAAAATAAAAATAATAATCCCTGGAGCGGTCAGAGGTTTAGATATTTAAATCATTTCAGACCTTTTTACCCACTACGGAACGAAGAGTGTATATACGTTTAGGGTGAGATTTTGGTTGTTTGTTTGTTTGTGTGTCCAACGAATGTTCCCATTTATCTCCAAAACGGTTTGACCGATTTAAATATGGTTTTCTGTAATATGTTTGTGACTCATCAGCGATGGTTCGTAGATACATGTTATGGTGTTAACCTACAAGAGGG